>PVJL010003304.1:5168-154828 GCA_004026885.1 Lyroderma lyra
GGGGACGCGGAGAAGAGAGAGCTACACTTCCTGAAGCTGCAGCCACTGGCGAGGTCAGTCCAGCGGTCCTGGACGGAACTGAGCAGCTGATGGGAGGAGAAAGACGGAAGCAGAGGAATGACTTGATCAGGACTGAATTTCAGGAAGACCTGGTGAAGGGAGCCAGAGGGTCAGTGCAGTAAACCAGGGACTACGGTAGAAGATGGGGGCTGGGGGCAGGAGTCAGGAGGTCCCGTGGGATAGGAACTACTTCCTGAAACACAGCCAACTTGGAACTCCACGGGACGCAACTAAAAGGGACCTTAACCACCATCTGACCCGACCCGAGTCTTACTGCTCAGTAGGCCAGGGCTCAGAGAGGTTAAGGCACATGTCTGAGGTCTCCCAGCTAACAAACAGCAGAGCAAGGGTTGGACGCCAGGTCCATCTGACTCCAGAGTCTGAGCTCTGCCTGCTACTCCACAAATCCCCGGACCAAAGCCAGACAGTTCAGTCATCCCAAGACCCCGCCATCTGACAGGGGCGTCAGAGAGCAGTCAGTGGGCGCTGCCTTCAGCGCTGTCACTGAGACTCGCAAACTCAACAGAGACCCAGTTGCCAAGCCCCTGAAGGACCAACCACCCTGTGGTAGAGGGGCCAGATTTTATTTCCATGCAATTACAGACCATCAGACCACCAGCCAGAGCAGAGGCGGGTGGGCCAATCAGATCTGCCCACCAATGGAGTGTGTGTAGTATGAGGTAGTGAGTTCCCCATCCCTGGGGGTATGCAAGTCAAGGCGGGCTACCCACCTGCCCTGGATGCACCAAAGAAATTATTTTTTAACTCTAAGGTTCTATGATCTTTGCAGGTTGAGACATATTTCCAAATAAGCCAAATAACCCTTAATGAGCTGTTGCTGAGGAACTGTGCATTAATTCATTCACCAGCAAAGAGTGTTTTTCGAAAAACACTTTGGTGAGAGAAACACGCATAGCAGAGAAAGGACTCCAAGGAGGGCCTAACACAGTCGGTCTTGAAGGAGGAACAGGAAGGGTGGGATCCAGCAGAGGGAACAGTAAATGCTAGGGCCAGAGGCAAGAGCGAGCAGGAGCGTGCATTCGTGAGCCCACGGTCGGGCACAGAGTGGGCTGAAAGCAGCACGGAGCAAGTGGAGGGCTGGGGACACATGAGGCTGCAGTCAGGGGCAGGGCCAGACTCTGCCTTGGGGACCACGGGAAGCCAGCAACAATCAAGCAGCCAAGTCCACTGTGACAGTCACGCGGGTTGATGGCATTCCTTCCTTAAGACGATTTTAGAAAAGGGAAAGAAAACCCGTCCTTGGCTCCCAATCAGCCCTGTGGGACAGGAGGGTTTCTGTCATGGTCTGGGGGAGAGGTCTCCACCTCATCAAGACCCCAGGCCTCCTGGCAGCAATCCAAGGCTGGGTTCCACGTCCCAGGACACCTCGGGCAGCCAGGACCTCTCCGCATTGGCCCCTGCGGCCCTCTGAGTGCCAGCCCCTTGCACGAGGCCTCGGCCCGGCCGCACCACCGACAGATGGAGTGTTTGTTGACGCTCTGGTGACAGCTTGAAAACTCATCTCCTCCCTCTGAGCCGGCCCGTTCCACCTCGTCCTCCCATCTGCCATCTCATTTTAAAACTAGCAGAACAACTCGGCTAGAGCAATTCCGACTTTTTCCATCTGTGCCGAGTTAATTAAGAGGGTAATGAGAGCTGGGAACGAACGAGGCCTGCATTAATTCACGATATGATTAAGAGAAGCACTTCCGAGGTACACGTGTGTGTGCACAGCACCAAGCCCAGGGATGTGGGGGTGCCCCGGCCGAGGGCCTCCGCCGCGTCCTCGGCGGGAGGGCTTCCGGGGCGCAGGGGCCCCCATGAGTCTGGGCTCCCAGAGAGCAGCCCCCGTGGTCTCAGGACAGAAGACAGAGCCCACCTTCCAGTCTGTTTCCCACAGAGAACCGCTCCACCAACACGGATTCGTTACCTAGTCTGTGCCCGGCCCCCTGAGGACAGAGAGAATGGCCTCTCTTTATTACAAAGTCGGTTATCTGTTACCTAATCGCTTACCTAAAACAGTTCCAGGTACATCAACAGTTCCCGAAAGATCAGCAGAAAGAAAAGCTGAGACCAGAACCCAGCTCTTCTGACTCGTACTCTAATAGGCCCACAAGTAAGCTTACCAGATAACGAGTAATAACGGATACCGAGTAGCGTTCATTGAGCATTTACTACGTGCCGGGCATTGTTCCACGGACAGTTTATGTTATCTCCTTTAATTCTCACAAACACCCTGAGAGGTAGGTATATGGATATCATTCACATTTTGCAGATGAGGAAACTGAGGCTCAGAGATGCTGAGAGACTTGCCCAAGAAACCTCAATTCGGAAGCAGCAGAGAGAGGATTTCTGTGATGCCAAAGCTATCTGAACCTGCTAAATGGTCCCAGCCCCGTGGTCAAGGAGGCAGACAGTCATAATGCACAGTGTGGTGTGCTGGGAGCACAGTGAAGCGGGGACCTTATCTGACCTTTTGTGATTAGAGACAGGCGACCCGGAGAAGGCTTCCTGAGGGATGGGAAGGACAGGCAGACTGACTGACCCAGACACAAGAATTGCTGACTGAGCCATTGCTGTGTGCCCAGCAGTCCTCCAGCCCTTTAATACACCTCCTGTCCCCATGTGACCAACAGAGAAACTGACATCTGGGAGAGGATGGCCACCCAGGGCCTCCCCGCCAGTGAGTGGAGTGCAGGAAGTGGGCCCAGGATGGAGGCACTCTAGATGGGGTGATGGAGGGTGGGGTGCCCTGAGGACACCAATCCTAGGGCTGAGGAGCCCAGTGGTCGCAGGCCCCCTCCCCACTCCAGGAGCCAGAACACCTGGGTTCTAGTCTCTGGTCTCCTGCCAACCCAGCACAAGACCCTGGCAGCGGTCATAGTGGTCATTCTTCCCGTCTGCAGCGTGGAACAGCTGCGCTGAGGCCCCTTCGGACCTGGGATTCCGTGATCATGCTCACTCCAAGTGGCCACAATCTTTCCTCACCTTGGACCTGACCAACCACACAGTGTCTCAGGGGTAAACCTGTGCTCTCAGTCCAGTCCGGAGGATCAAGCCCACCTTCAACACCCACCTTCCAGGCCCTTCACAAGCCACCCTCCAACCTCCCCTGCCCCTCTCACAACCCTATCCCCCGCCCTTACCGAGCACATCCAGAGCTTGCGTGGCCCACAGATCCCGAAGTCATGCCCTCTGTTCTGGTCCCTGCCTTCCCCACCCCCTATTTATGAAGCCACAGTACGGGTGTCACGCATGACTCCGCCTCCCCCATCAGGCCTGCCCCTTGACTGTTAACACATGTTGTCGATTTTCTCTGGAATGCACCTTGTCTCTACCCCACACCCCCACCACCAGCTGCAGATCCTCATGGCCCTCACCCCAGCCCAGGTCACATCTCCTCCCTTTGCGCATTGCAGCAGCCCCTCCTCCAAGGCTCTCTCCCTCCCACCTTGCCCCTCCAGTTCCCCCTCCACACTTCCTGTAATAACAAAAATCTGTCTTGCACAAATGCTATTTCATTACAGAAGACAATCTAATTTACAAATCGACACACATTTCCAGGAAAACATTTAGGCATCATCAAAGGATGCATGCATACAAAATTTTCAACGTGCAATTTTCAGCAAGGTAATGCACATGAAATTTTACATTTGGATTCTGTGGCTATTACCATGCCACTGCGAAGGCAAAATATAACTCCTCTTCCAGGAGCCCAGAATGGAAGACGATCTGAAGAATGCAGGAGAGGCGTGCCCACACACTGGTGTCAGTGGTCTGCTGTGCACAGAGGTGCTTGTCAGAACAATGCCTGCCCTGTTCTCGTCACAGGGACATGGGAGGAACAAAAGAAACCATGGAGAACAGAGTGCTTTCTGAACCAAAATGAAGGCACATGAGTGTAAGTCTCAGCTCTGCAAAGTGACCTGTGTCCTTTTTGGGGTCCTCGGTTTCCCCCATCTGAGAAATGGGTCCGGGGAGGCAGAGTGCACTGGATTGTTCCTTCTAGCTTGAACGTGAACTAAATTTTTATTTCCTCTTTGCATCATTGAACAAGGAAATTATTGTCTCTACTATCAGACTTTGCCAACCTGAAACTTGACTCTCCTAAAGTGAAAAAAATGTCCAAAAATCCCCAGAAGAGAATAGTTGCAATTAACTCAAGTTCAAGTCATCCAGCAGAACACTTGTGTTCACATCAGTGCCCTGAGTATATGGAGTGTCACCAGCTGACAAAAGCTTGGGAACTGTGGAGGTTGTGGTTGAGTGGCACTTGGAATCTATCTGATTTCTATGCACCTTCCTATACAGCAAGACTCACAAGCTGAAAACTACATTTCCCAGATGCCCTTGCAGCTAAGGCTTTGGAGGAAAATTACACCCCACCAATGAGATGCAATCATGTGAAATTCAGAGGGCAAAAAGAAAGGCGGCTTGTGAGTGGGACCTTGGGAGATGAAGGTCACTGGCACATGGGCTGCTGAATGGCTTGTTTCCCATTTGCTTCTGACGATTACTTAAACCAGTGCTACTCTAAGTGTGGTCTGTGGACGAGCTCCATCAGCAACACTTGTGAATTTTAAGTAAAGCAAAACTCTCAGGCTCTACTCCAGACTCACTAAATTGAAACTCTGGGGCAGAACCCAGAATCTACGTACAACACGCTCTCTGGTCGATTTTTATGCAGTGAAAGCTTGGGGAGCTCTGGCTTAGAATGCCTCGTTATAAGTCCCTAGCCCTGGCACTACATGACATCTTCTATTTGGACCCCAGTTACACACACACACACACACACACACACACACACACACAGAGAGAGAGAGAGAGAGAGAGAGAGAGTCTAGTATCTGATTTTTTGTTAATATTTATAAATTCTTTAATCCTCTTTTTTAATAACTTACATACAATCACATGCAGGACTCTTAAGTGTGCAATTGGATGAATCTTCCCATTTGTTCATACCTACAAAGCACCACTGAAATCAGATATAGCACATTCCCAAAGACTCAGTATACCAGAGCGGTCTGAATCCATTTTCCCCAAAGGAATCTGATACTCTGAGCAGCATCTCTGTGGAGTATTTTTGCCTGTTCCTGAGCTTTGCATAAATGGGATAATGCCACGAACACTCTTTTGTGTCTGGTTCCTTGCCCTCAATGTTGCCTCCATGACATCCTCATTGTGTAGAGCACCTAGTTGTTCTTTTTCGGGGCTGTGTAGTATTTTGCTAGATGACCATACCACAACCTATTCATTCTACCATTGGTGTACACTCAGACTACATCCCGTTGGGGACTTACGGATAAAGCCTCTGGGTGTGCTTAGTGCTTGTCATTTGTAGGACAGAAGCACTTGTTTCTGTTGGATAGAAAGATACCGAGGGGTGGAGTGGCTAATACTCCACTGCAGGTTTTCCAAAGAGGGTGTCCCACTTCCATCTGGCCACATCTGCAAGTTTATAATATTTCCTTTAATCCACACAGCTCAGCAGGACTGATTGTCATCCTTCCCGCTTTTTAAAAACAAAAAAATCCAGGCTCCAAGAGGCGGAGTCACTTCCCCAAGATTACAGGTCGACTCCTGACATGCTGTCAACATGGGCAGCTGGCCGAAGGTCAAAGAACCCAGCCCAGGGTCTGGTTCCTAGGAGACACTCAATAGCTTGTGGATTGTGTGGTTGGTTCTCAAGCGCGTGTGACCTTTCTTGTTATGTAGGCTTTCTGGTGGAGTTCTCTCTCTTGCTGCTTGGTGCAGGTGCCTGTGTAGCCCCCACACAACGGAAGGCACTTGATGGAGCATGGCGGATGGCTTTACGGACACAAAGACAGATTCTCTACCATCTAAAGGTTTCACAGTCTGGGGCGGGTGGGTGCAGGAAAGGCAAATTTAGAAAAAGATGCAAAATGTCATGCAATATGACGAGGGCACGTGGAAGCACCTGGGCAGAAACCTGCCGAAGTCAGTGAAGCCTGTTTAAAGAGATCAGGGAGGCCTCCGGTTCATGCTTCTTTCGACTCACTCGGAAATTAAAAGGAAACAGTGAACTCAATACCATGAAGGGATCAGACAATCTGAGGACCATGAAATGACCCTGTGACCTGAGGACTCTGAAAAGGGAGAAAAAACCAACAAACAGAAGAAGTGGAAAACGGAAAAGGAAGTTTGGGAAGGAAGTCAGAAGAGAGACAACCTGTGGGTTTTTTTCTGCATTTCCAAGTGCTCACCTTTAGAGTAAACATCTCTAAAGATGGGTCTTAGCATTCCAGAGGAAGGCAGGTGGCCGAAGGCCCAGAGCAGCAAAGGGTGCGGTCCAAACCACCCAGCCGAACTAGAGCCAGAGCAGGGGCCACGACCTGCAGTGACATTTCCGCAGATGGCAGCGCCCCCCGCCCCCCCATACACACAACTCTCTCAGGACTTACATACAGCTCTCTCATCTTGAGCTTCCCCTCCCCTCCCCTCAAGACTTTTCTTTATTATGTCCAGATATATGGGCTACAATTCTGCACACAGAAGATGAACAATGACTTTTAAATGAATGTGGCTCACTATATGCCCCCATCCAGGGCTCTAAATGCTTTGAGGCCTAAACATGATGGTATTACTTAGGTAATTCTGAAGTTCCTCACCACTGATCCTCTGAAATAAAGGGGGAGGCAACTACCCATAATTGGCAGCCTACTAGGTGCCCTGAACTTGGTATATCAACTCACTGCATCCTCACCCCAACCCCATGAAATAGGTATGAACACCCAATTTTACGTGATGGGGTTTTGGCTCAGAGAGGTGAAGTGACACGTGACTGGTGGGGCCAAAGCCTGCGGTCACGTGGTCTCAGAGCCCCAGCCCTTCCGCCTGTGAGCGTGCGGGTCAGAGTAGGCACTTCCAGCCGTGGTTCTCTCTCTGGACACTGCCCGGGGCTGTGCTTGCATCTGCCTGCGGGAGCCACCCTGGGGGAGCTCAGCAGTGACTCGGAAATGAGGTGCTTGTTGTCTTGGACCAGAGTCGGTCCCAGTGGGTACCCTGCGACGAGCAAGGTTCGTCTTAGAGGTATTCACTCAGCCCAGCATGAGAGAAGATGATTCTGAATCACAAACAGTCTGACGTGACATTATTATTCCTAGACTATAAATCATTGACCAAAATAAAGTAAATTGTTGGGTCTGGGTGGCATAAAACATGGGCACAGGCAAAGACTTAGGGGCACGAGTTGTTCTATGTCAGTTTAACCGCCTTGAGGCTTCTCGAATCGCAGTCTTAATCTAGCACATTACCGAGATTAGGACGCGGCCTTTGCAATTAAATTGCCTATTTTGTCACTTCTCCTTCGTCCGCGCTATATAAACTTCTGGGAAATTATAGACTCATAAACTTCAGCATAAAACACGAGACACAGTAGGAAGTGTGTCTGGGGGCAGCTCTGAGTACCACATTCCGTATTTTTATTTGGTGTAAAAAGAGTCCTCCATTAATACCCACATTAGGGTGAAAAAAAATGTCTATGAATAGATTTAGAGATGAGTCTTTTGATGTACACAACTGGAGATTACAGGGGGTTTTTTTATTGCTAAGAGGAAATGTTTCAGATTTTAATATAGATGGGTTGGGAGTGGTGAGTTATTCTTCTCTAAAAGCAAGAAAAACACATTTTCTTCTGAGTTTTGATTACTGGCTTCACTGTGGCCCTAATACACAAGATTTGGAATCAGAATCTATTACTTAGGAAATTAGAGAGTGAAATCTATTTGATAGGGAGATATCTAGTGAGCTACTTCCTATACCTTTATCCTTGTGAGGTTGAGAGACAAATCCATGAAGCATGTGCACGCGCACACGAACACATGCATGTGCACGTGAACGGTCATGCGCAGACCAAATTCCTTTCTTGAAATAAAATTCTGTGCCCCAGAAATCCCAAGTCCAACATTCCCATTAGCACACATTTCAAGGGCTGGATCGATGGAAGGATCTTTCAGCTCATCTTCAGCTTCTAGAACCCTCTCCTGTGAAAACTGAATCACAGAAAGTAGGAAGACCTGCAACTCCACTGATGAAAACGGAGTTCATCTATGCCAGGCGTTGTTGTTCTAAGATTTTTCCTATCATGCTTTCCTCACAACAGTCATTATTGGAGGGTAGTTGCTATTATCTTCCCCATTTAATTAGTAATGAAACTGAGACACAGAGAGGCTAAATGGTTTCCCAAGGTCACACAGTTACTGAGTGGCAGAAGCAGGATGGTGCCCAGGCAGTCTGGGTCCAACACTAGGCTCTACTGCTTCTCAGAACCTCCACGCAGATGCCGGTTCTGAAGTCCATTGGAGCAGCAGCCCGGGGACCCCTCCTGACTGGCTGTCCTCCAAGAGAATGATGCCGCCTTTGCCCAGCAAGACGCAGGCTGTGCACGTGCGGCAGCACCCAGGCCATCAGCCCAGAGCCCCGGGTCCTGGGACCCCGCCTGCTGGCCTTTGCTCCGCGACAGTGGCTGAGAGCAGTAAGGCGCCTTTCGTTTCAGCAGTAATTGGGTGGAATCGTTACTTCGGCCTCTGACAACGCTTCAGAGAGCAGCACGTCCACGTGCCTGGGTGGGAGGGAATGAATCAAGCATTCCGTTTTACCTGGCTACACATTAGAATTATCTGGGGAGCTGTTAACATTTCCAATGCCCAGATAGCACCCCAGGCCAATTACCTTGGAATCTTTGGGGTGGGGGCCAGGCTTCATTATTTTTTTTAAATTCATTTTCATTGTTAGACTTATTGGGGTGACATCTGTTAGCAAGGATTACATAGGTTTCAGGCATACAATTCTACAGTGCATTGTCAACTGCATGACTGCGATAGACAGCTAAGTGTATGAACCACTCCCCCAGACCTGATGTCTTCGAGCACACAGGCGACGCCCATGAAAACTTAAACCGCCACTTGACTACTTGTGTTCAGTACCCAGGCTAGAGGCCAGATCCGTGAGGGCTTCCTGGAAGAAACAGCACTTGAGCTGGGCTGTGAAGTCAGACCAGGCTGACCACATGTCCCATCTTAAAAGGGACAGAAAACAATAGTACTGTCTTGTTTCAAACAGTACGTAGGGTCAGCCTACTGACACCTTGAATTTAGCCCGGTGAGACTAGGCTGACCAGATGTCCTGTTTGAAGCAGGACAGTACCATAGTTTTCTGTCCCATTTAAAACAGGACGTCTGGTCAGCCTAAGTCAGATTAAATCCACAGCGGCAGCCACGAAGACCTCCCTGTGGCCTCGCCCAGCCGTGGCTCCTCCTTCCTCCACCCCCTTCCTCCCATCCCCCAGAACTGGGCTGGGGACTGCCGACAAATGTCAAACGTGATGTGGAAGGAAGAACATATGTCCTGTGTGCGTTAAGGAGCATTTCTCTTCCTCCTCCCACGTCTCATCAGGAAGTCCGTTCTTTCTGCCTTCACAGTGTAGGGAGGAGCAGATGGCAGAAGTTTTGATTCAGGAATAATGTCCATCTGAAAGGCCCATGCTCCAGGCCCCTGACGGCCATCACAGGATTATCATGGACACACAATCTGGACTTCTACAAAGTCCCCATTTCATCCACAGCTGAAGTCTTCACCTACCCACCCCAGCTTCTTCTCCGGGGCCCCTGTCTCGGCAAATGGAAAGCCCCACCCCCTGAGCTGGTCTCCCCCACTTGCCCTGTTGATTTTTCCTCCTCCATGTCTTGTGTCAGCCCCCCCTCCCCACAATCTGAGCTCAGGCCTCCCAGCACGTCCCACAGACCGTGCCCCACCTCCTCACTGCCCTCCTTTCTTCCAAGGCTCTCTCCCATCAGCTCTTGTTCCACATCGTGGCCTCAGAACTTTCTAGAAGGCCCAGCTGACCAGAACACAGCCCTGTTCAGCAGTCTCTGATGACTGCATGTTGCCTACAGCAGTATTTTCCGCTTCTCCCGACACTTCACAGCTCACGTTGAACGTGGTAATGTGCGTCCTGCGGGCTGGAGGGAACAGATGGGTACCCACTGCTGCAAGCAACCAACCCAGGGCCCCGGCCAGCCCAAGGCCTGAGGGGCTTAGTGCCTCAGCTCCTCTGAAAGCCATTGGCAGCTGACTGACGGGGGAGCTCTGACCTACAGCAATCCATCCCAAGCACGGTGACCATCAGAACTGTCTGCAGGCCTTGCAAAAGGCAGACTCCCAGACCTCCTCTGACCGCCACACCCATGCACGCACAAGGTCTCGCAGAGCCGGGCTTTTTTCCTTAGGAGCACTTATCTCATTGATAATCATACAATCACATGTATCCGTGTCTGATTACAGTCCGCCTCACTTACTGACCGTAAGTTCCAATAGCCCCGCTGTGTCCCCAGTGTTCCTGGCTCAGATCAAGTGCTGCTTCTTCTAGAAGCTTTCGAGGACATCTTCCTGGTATCCCAGACTGACTGCCTTCATCAGGCATAGGCAATGAGCATTGAGCACATGTGACAGTACCTGGCACATAGTAGATGCTCAAAAAACACTTGTTGATGATGGATGATGGATGGAGGGAGGGAGGGAGGGATGATTAGCTGTCTGACTAGATGAATAGAAGATTAGATGGAGGGTAGAGGATGGGTGTATCTTTGCCCTACTGACCTCCTACATTTTATTTTCCACCCTATCCCTGCAGACATGCTAAAAGCTCACGAAAAATGAGAGATGTCATGCCTGTGTTCTTACATGGCTTCATCCTTTTAAAAAGGGAGCTGTTTTGCTATTTGAAGAGAGTTTTCTGTTCCCAGGAAACACAAGCAAAGAACAGGAAGAGATGTGTTGGAAAAAGTCATTTCTAAGATGCAACACCGACACCCAGAATAGAAGCTTCATGGTCTTGCACACTCTCCCCCAGCTGCCAGGAAAGTGGCATCGACACCCAGGGAGAAGATCAAGAATAGCTCGATTATTAAGCATGTTTCATCATCAAGCATGTGATGCCAACAGAGAGGGGGTGTGAGCCCAATCCAATAACTCTGTGGCTGGATCCAGCTGGGGGGTCACGGGGGGCTGTGGGGAACGGCGCTAATAATAGCTATGGTTCTCAATGCACACTCACTATGTGGCAGGCACTCTGCCGAAAACCTTATACACAATATCTCCCTTAATCCTCCCCACATCTGTGCTGCAGAATCCCCCCTGGGGGGTTCAGGAGCCATACTGCCCGGGCTCGAATCCCACCGGCGCCGCCTAGTGGCTGCTTGGTGTTGGGCTAGGCACTTCATCTGTTTCTCATTGGCCCAAAGGGCACGGTAACTACTGCCTACTTCGTGAGGTTGTGAGGATGACATGAATTAATATAACACATGTAAAGTGTTATATTAAACACAATCAAGACACATAGGAAGCATTCATTACTTGTTAGCTATTATTATTATCAACTTCATATAACAAATGAAGAAACTGAGCTCTAGTAACCAGGTAGCAAAGTTGGGATCTCAATGCATTGCCATCTAATCAAAGCCCACATTGCTGACCACAGGCAATACTGCCTACCTCCAATGCCCTGGATTTGTGACTCTCTTCACCCCTGCACCACCATAACTGGAAATCTCCTTCCTCTAGGTGCATCTTCCATTCAGTAAGTATTTTCTGAGTGACTGTGGTGTTACCAGCCCCAGGGAGATGCATCAGTGGATCAGACACAGTCTCTACCTTCAGACACTTTCTGCCTCGTAGCACCAAGACCTAGATATGAGTATTAAGATGCAAAGTAGAAAGGGAGCTGCACTTTGGGCTCCCTACTATATGCCGGGCCAGGGTCTTCCTCATTTACACTCCACTCTGTGAGGTAATGTTCTTATCCCCATTTTATAGATGTGGGAACTGAGGCCCAGGGAGGTGAAATCACCAGCCTAAGGTTGCCCAGCCAGGAAGGAGTTTGAAATAAGGTCCGTCTGATTCTGATCCACTCAAATCACTCTGAAGTAACGGGCGACTCCCTCTGGCATGGATAAGGGATGGTGCTGGAATATGTAGGTTCAGAAGATGCTGTAATTTAGGGGTCACAGAACCTCAGGCTGAGAAGCCCTCCATGGGAAGGACTCAGATGGTGATGACCATAAGTTAGCCATAATTGTCAATTTTCTAGAAGCATGTAACTTATCAAAATTGACTTTAAAAAGAATTTCAACCTGAAGAGGTCTATGACTATTACAGAGGTTTACTCAGTAATTTAATATCTACTTATCAAAAGCACACACACACTGAGAACAAATAAAACTGGGGAAATCTAAATGAGATCAATGGATTATATTAATATCAATATCCCACACTACTGTTTTGCAAAATGTTACCATTGGGGGAAACTCAGCAAAGTGTTCTGCAGATCATTCCGTATTATTTCTTATGACTGCATGTGAATCAACAATTACATCAATAAAATTTTGACTAAAAAAATCAATGAGAAAATAAAATCCCAACAGGAAAGTGAGCAAAGTATATGAACAGGCAATTCATGGAAGAGAAAACATACATGGCCAATAAACATATGTAGAGACAATCAAATTCAAACAATGAAGTATCATTTCACACCAAGTTAATTGCCATTTTTTTTTCTGAACATCTGATAATGCTAAGAATTGGCAAGGATAGAAGGAAGAAGGCATTCATTCATTGCTGTTGAGAATAAAATTGGTACAAGCTCCCAGGAGAGCCATTTGGAAATATCTAGTACACTGCAGATGTGCATATTCCAGCCTCAGCAACTCTGCTTTCGCTCTCTACCCTAGAAATACACGTATATACACAAGGAAACATGCACAAAGGTGCTCATAGCAGCACTGTTTATATAGCAAAATAACCCAACTGTTCTTCAACAGCAGGCCAGATAAACAGCAATTTGTTAATAAAATGGAAATACAACAGCTAAAATACATCTTATGCATAAACATAGATAAACTCCACAGAATGCTAAATGGAATAAAGCAAATTGCAAAATAATACGTTATGATAACATTTATTTCAAAAATGGAGACCTGCAATACTGTCCTGCAAGTGCTGCTGATGGAAACATGCATACATAATAAACTTCAATACACACAGGAGAATAGTTATGGAAACGGTGCCCACAGGACGGCGGGCACCTCTGCTAAGGGGCTGCGGCAAAGGACCAAGGTAAGCTGTACGTGCAGCTGTGAAATTTTATTTCTTTGAAAGAGAGATTTGAAGCAAACACAGCAAAATGTATATATACATGTGAAATTTGGGAAATGAGTGGGCAAGTCACAGTTATTTCTTGCATTTTAGTAATTTTAGAATGCATCAGGATGAAAAAGAATAAGGACTATGTGGGCATTTAATCCCTGACTCAGCTACTCCATTTTTAGGACTTTAACCAACAGGTATGTCTGTGCACATATTCATGAATAATTAATTTTAACTATAGTATTGTTTCTAATAGTGAAAATCTGAAAATAACCTAGAAGTTTATTCACTGGTGACCGATTACACAAATTATATGACATCTGTTGAATGGAATACTATGCAGTCATTAAAAATAATGCCATAGCTCTGTGTGCTGACATGGCACAGTCTCTACGATGTGATATTAAATGGGAAAAAGCAAGGTGCATAACCCCATGTATGGTATGACCCTCTGTTCACGCATGTGTATACAGCAAAAAATTCTCATGCATACTACAACTTCTGAAGCTCCATGAGGTGGAAAATAGGATGAAAAAGAGAGATTTAAGTTTGCATCTTATGGTCTTATGTCCTGAGTGAAATTTTTTTACTAGGTTTATATGCATTATTTCTTTTATATGCACTGATTTCTAAAATAGCCTTCTGTTAGCAAAGTCATTCATTACTTGAATAATCCAATCATATAAATCAAAATAGAATCTGCCTTTGTTCAAGTAACACTTTATCTTCTGAGCTTAAAACAAAAACAAACAAGTACTCACAAAGCACCTACTTTGTGGCAGGTTCTGGATATGAGGGGATAAACGTACCTGGTTTTCCTCAGGAACTTGAACAGTCCAGGAAGTGGAGATAATTGAATAGAAAATCAGATCGTAACAGACTCTTAGGACCATGAGGATGATGAAGACTGCAATGAAGACAAAACTAGAAGGTTGTGGAAGCCCGAGGCAGTAACGCTGAGCTGAATGCCGAATTGTCAACAGCTCGGCCGGCTGGAACGGAAGGGGAAGGAGGTGCTATCATCTGTATTCTCACAGGTGAGGGCGCTGGGGCACAGAGAGGTGCAGTAGCTTGCCGCGGTCTCACGGGTAGTGCGTGGCCGAACCTAGATCGGTGCCTGGGCTATAATCGGCAGGTCCGTGTTTCTTCCTTACCCAGTGGCTGCTAAGTGTATCAAGATGTGAAACGGAGGTTTCCTAGAGCAATGCTTCTTAAATTATGTCTGCTGAAGGAGCAATGGTTTGTTTTGTTTTCTTTACTCTCAGCCAATTCTTTTGTAAAACACAATAAAAAATGAGTTGCTAGGAATGTCAAATAAAAATAAAGACAGATAAAAGGCTAGCCCCGTTTTTGTTTGTTATTAGAATCAACAGAATTATCGAATTGCATTCCATGAGAAACAGTGTGCAGTAGCAGAGGTCCCGGATGCTCAAGTTACAATATTGGTCCTGTAAGATTTCTCCCTTCTCCCATAATGCCACCGCGGCTGGGCCCCGGCCCGGGAGAAATCGCCCGCAGGAGCGGGCAGAGGAAGTGGAAAAGCAAAGTGAGCATGAGCGGAGGAGCAGAGGGGGCCCCGCCCACGCAGGTCCTGGGGGGCGGGGACGGGGCGGAGACAGGGACGGGCTGGGGCGGGGGCGGGGCGGGGCGGGGTGAGGGCCAGGGACAAGGGCAGGAAGCTTAGTGGGTGGGAGGGGAAGCTCCGAATCATGTGGGAGGCTGAGTTCTGATTCGGACCAGCCTGAGATTGTAACCTCAAAACGTAGGATGATTCTTAGTATGGAAAAGTGATTGAATAACGATGTGTCAATATTGGCTCATTAATTGCTAGGAATGATCATACTAAAGTAAGATGTTAATCATATGAGGAACTGGCATAACGTGGGAACTCTCCGTACTATCTTCTCCATTTTCTGGTAACTTTAAAACTGTTCTAAAACATAAAATCAAGCCGAACACTATTTTAAAGCAGTTGAAAATCTAGGGGATGTGCCTAAGACACCTTGAAGGGTTGGGGCAGGGAGAGCCCAGAGAACACATTTGCAGGTGGCAGAGGGAGTAAAGTAAATCTGTTTCTCGATTGTACCCCAAGAGGCTCGAACAATCGATAACAGATTATATTAGTGATTCTTACAGATAGAATGATTTTGAAAGTATGATAAAACATGAGTCTCTGTTTTTCTAAACCAAATGTAATAAAACTGTTACAACGATACAGAGATGGCGAAAGGCCCTGGACATGATCCTCTGTAGGTTGGTGTTATGGGCTCTTTCCTCTATTTCTGGTATCAGCTCCTTCTTTTCCTTTAGGGGAACATCCCACCCCACTCACAGTCCAGGGGACCCAGGAGGGACTGAGTCCAGCCCTTCCCCCCTCCCACCTCCGAACCAAAAGGGGCATAGCCCAGGTCTGGCCAGTCTTTCAGGTCACAGTGATTCATCCCAGAGTGGGCACGTTTTGGACAGGCAGAGAATAGAGAAAAGAAGTGGCCAGTAGAAGGTATAACCTGCACTAAAGTGCAGACACACATAGGTCATGTTCAAGGGCGGGAGCACCTTGCAGAGAGGGCCTCTGCCGATCGCTGAGTGGGAGGAGCTGAGGCAGTGAGTCCAATGAGGTGGACAGGATCCCAGTCATGGAGGGTCTTGGACGCCAATGAGCACATGGATCCAACAGGTCCGAGGAAGTCATTAGCGGATTTTAATCAGAAGAGTGACACAGCCATATTTGTTTTACAAAGATCAGGTTGGTCACTGGTGTGGAGAAGTCGGGATAGAGAGTAGAATTGGCGGGCCAGGGGACACCTAGGAGGCTAACTTGCACCGGTGGCACATTCTCCTCATAGCAAATGGCAGAGGCACAAGAACGCAAACCAAATCGCAGAAGCACATTTAAGGCCTCTGATCAAGTCTTGTCTACTACCATTCTGTTGGCCAAAGCAAGTGACATGGACAAGCCCAGCGAATTCTCTGCAGAGTGCAGAGCAATGGTAAAAGGTACAAGTGTATTTTCTATTACAGTGGAGTGAAAAATTGGAACCAATAACCCAGCCCGTCACACACCATCTTACTTATTCAGACTCTCCAAGCTCCCTCAGCCCCTGCCAATAAGACACAATTGCAATGCAAAACGCTCCCCCACCCCACCCCACCCACCCCAGGGGGGCATGCAAAATTCATGGAAACCACAGCTAATGGAGGTCTAGTGAACCATACCATCCGGGCCTTCATCCACTTACACAACCCATGCATCAGAAGCAATTAGAAGTCCTTTAAGGAAGGTTAAATTGGAGGGTCTAAGAAATTCAAGTGTCTTTATGAAAAATCTTCCCATCTCCTTGGGAAGGCCAGAGTGGAGACGTCCTTAGTGAATTCCATCCACGTAAGTCATAGCCACCAAGGTTAGCTATAATGTCACCCACTCCCTTGTCAGCAAGCTCCTCCCTGCACACCACTTCATGCATCTTTTATCGCCACCTTAGTGTCTTTATTAAATATTGATTGCTCCCTCCCATGGCCCAGCCAAAGGCCCCCACATGAGTTTGTGTCCTGATGTCTGGAGTTTGGGGCACATGGCAGAGGACAGAAGCCACTTGGGGAACTAGGAAGTCCTAGTCCCAGCACGGAAGCGATCCTAGGGAGTTAAATTAGCACCATGTTTACTAATGAGAAAATGAGGATCTGGGAGGAGGGTTTGTGGGAAGGGAGCCGAAAGGAAATAAAAAGGTCAGGAGGGAGAAAAGGAAGTGCAGGGGCTGATGGTGGGACCACGCTGGAAGCCTGATCATCAGCCCATTTGCTATTAAACTTAATGGGCTGTAGGTGTTGATTGCTCAATCTGTAAAATGAGCTATGCATTTCCCAGTCTAACAGGATAGGACCGATCATATGCAAATAGATTTGAAAGCCAGCCTCAGCGCTAAGAGAATGATTCAGACCTCTCCAAGCCAGAAGCTTCCCAGACTTTTCTATTGGGAGGTGCTCCATCTGCTTGCCGCCTGGTGGAGGGTCCCTGAAGTCAGAGGACCTAGGCCCCTGTCCTTCCCCTGGAAGACGTGATCCCTGCGAGGCCAGGGCTATGTCTGCCCTGTTCACCTCTGTACCCTCAGCACCCAGGACAACACCTGGTACCTAGAAGTAGCTGCTGAGAGAAGGAACGTGTAACCTGCGATGGTGGGTCCGCCACAACCCTGTGTGTGGCTCCTCTCAACCTCTACTTCCACTGCCTATAAAGGGAAGGGTTTAGACCCCGTGGCCTCAGGGACTGTTCACTCCCCAGCTTACCGGTGCACCCTGAGCCTGAGCTGCAGGAGCCATGCGTCTCCGAGACACAAAGGGTGGACAGGAGGCTGGGAGACGCCTGCCAGCCCTGGACCTCCCGCGCCTGCGTGGAACTATGCGTCAAGGCGCAGGCTCTGCGGATCCAGGTTTCGGGGAACCCTGACCTGAAAAACCTCACCCCGTTCTCGCTTTAGTGCTGACTTGCGAGGGCCCAGTCACTTTTCTTCTGTGGGAATAATGACTTTGACCTCATGGAGCTGCTGGGAAGCTCAAGCTGAAGCAGTGGGGGAAAGGGGTCCTTTAAAACCAGAATGTTCTGTGAACATGTCAGGTGAAGGAGAGTGGGTTTGAGGGACCATGTGATCAGGGTTTCAAGCCCAGTTTCATCACGTCAGCTATTTAATTTGGGACAAATAACCTCTCTGAGCTTCCGTCTCCACATCAGTAAGGCCAGAATGATGACTCCCACCTCCCAGAGTTGTCAGGAGAATTAAATGAAATACGGTATGCAGAGTGTCTAGTACTCCGATGCCCAAGTACGACAGGACGGGCTACACAATTTGCAGGACCCAGTGCAAAATGAAAATGCAGGGGCCCTGGTTCAAAAATTATCATGAATTTTAAGGTGTGGTCGCAGAGCATTGAAGCAAGGGCAGGACCCCTCTTGGGGTGACCCGTGTGATTCCCCAGGTCACACACACATGAACACTACCCTGTGGTGGCACGTAATTGCTGCCCAAAATATGTGGGCCCCTTCTCTATCATTCGCCTCGACCTTGTGCTCCTAGGAACATATAAATAGGGTTTGGAAACTGTTTTTAGAAGAAAATCACTATTATTATTCCGGAGGCGGCTCCATTTTTCCTCCTCTGAGCAGAGCGGAGCGCCCATCCTGATGGACACCAGATAAAGGGGGAACGAGGTCAGCTTTCTGGCTGTTGGCAAATGCTGTCGCTGGAGCAGCAGGTTTGCAGGGTGAGCCAGGAATTAGAACTGGGGACACGCGCCCAGCAACATTCTTGCACACACGCAAGGCGCTGTCCCTGAGCAACCGCGTTCCTTATTTATGGAACTTCAGTGGCCCCCCTCCAGCACCTTCAAGGGGAAGTTCACTCTCCTTAGCAGGGTGTTCAGTGCCCTCCACGGTCTGATTTTCCAACTGTCCCCGCTACTCCCTGCCATGATGCTTCAATCAAGCTGTTTTCTCATTGGCCTCATAGAACTTTAATGTATCGCCCCACCTCCATGATTTTGTTCACTCTGTTTCTGCCCCTTACAATGCATTTTCCCACTTCTTAGTCTAATAAAAAAACAATTTCCAATCTGAGTTTGCAGTTCACTTCTTCTAAGAGGCAACATCTGGCAGAATAATCTCTTCGATGTGGAAACTGTATCAGTCAGCTTTGGCAGCAGTAACAAGCAATCCCCAAATCTCAATGCCGTATTAGTACAAGCATTTCTTTCTTGTTCATGTTACCAGGGAGCGGCTCACTGATTGTGGGTCAATTCTCCATCAGTCTTGTTGGCACGTGTTTTCTCATTCGGGGACCCAGGGTGAAGGAGCAGCATTTGTCAGGAACACACAACATGGCACGTGGCATGTGTTCTCGTGCACACAAGGGAGAGCCAAACCCCATGAGCATCTTTAAAGCTGCTACTCAGACATGGTGACCCTCACATTCCATTGGCTAAAGAAAGTCACATGGTCAAGCCCAAAGTTAATGGGGTGGGAAAGGACACTACACCTACAGGGAAGGATCACAAGAACAGGAATGGGGGATGTGAACAACTCCCCAGAGAGCTGATTGAGAACGCGATTCAAATACTTCTGTTTTGAATCCAAGTTCTTCCAATTATTTGTTGAGTATGCTCAGGCAAGTTCTTAAACCTATCTCAGTTTCATTATCTGTAAAAACAAAGTGATAATACCTATTTTAAAGGTACTGAGGAGGGATTAAGTAAGGAATAACAGCTAGAATGTGTTTCGCACAGTCCCTGGCTCTTGGATGATAAATTTATCAGTAGCATTTTTAAAATTCATTTTGACTAATCATACTTTCCCATTCACACGTTTGTCCGTGTTTCCTTCCTTTGTTTAACACACATTTCCACTGTACCTGTTGGCACCTGCCTGACTCTCCGTCTCCCCATCTCAGTCCTAAGGAACTTGGGTTCCATGCATAAGTCCTGTAGTCCCCAAATCAAGGCTAGGCTGACATCTTGAGACACCCCACGACTGCACACACACCCACTCCCCAGCCTTGCAGGAGAGTCCTGGAGGCTGTTTCCTCTTGGCTACCTTCTAGTTCAGTCTAAGGAATCCACGTAGGATCAGCCCAGGAAAGGCGTGTAGGCACATAAAACTTTAATCTGTTTCATAAAGTTAAAATTGCTTTCATGGGAGAAAGGAATAAGGTAGGGGATATTCAGAATAAAACCCCCCAAAAAAGAAAAGAAAAGAAGAGGGAAGAAATGGTCGTGGGGGACAGGAGATTGTTACGTGAGGCAAATGACACACGGCCTGCCTTTCGCTGGGGAGGCTGCAGATGGCACCCGATTCTGGTCGGGAGTTGTCTCTATAAATCACTCGGCTGCTCAAGTGAACGAGAAGAGCAGTAGGGGGACCCCGAGCCCGCAAAGGCCAGCTCTCCCCTGCCCACCCGCATGGCCTTGGGCTCAGCCTCTCCACTGCGGAGTCTGAGTGTCCTCTGGTGACGGAGGCGGCAGCCCCCTCCCAGGCCGCTGGGCGAGTGCACGGGGAACTGTGTGAACAGCACCTCGTCGGTACTTAGCACAGGGCACACACAGGGCGTTCGTTCCCTTCCCCTCGCTGCGTGCTCCCGGCTTGGGTGGCTTCCACAGTAAGCAGCATTCTCTAGAGAAACAGAACCAATAGGGTGTGTGTGTGTGTGTGTGTGTGTGTGTGTGTGTGTGTATACAGAGAGAGAGAGAGAGAGATTTAGTGTAAGGAATTGGCTTACACAATGACAGAGGCTGACAAGTCCCAAGATCTGCCACCTACAGCCTGGACCCAGGAAAGCCAACCAAGTGGTTCCAGGAAGGAGACCAGCAGGCCCACGCCCCAGGAGGCGCTGACGCCTCAGTCCGAGTCCTAAGGGGGAGGACACCCGTGTCCCAGCTTGAAGGCGGTGTGGCAGGAGGCATTCCCTCTTCCTCGTGAGCGGGTCCATCTCTCGTTCCATTCCAGCCTTCGGCGGATTGGATGAGGCGCATGCCCGCTGGGAGGGCCGTCCGCTCAGCTCGGTATTTAAATGATAAACTCATCCCAAAGCACCCTCGCAGAAACACCCAGAATATTGTTTGGCCAACTCTCTGGGTACCCTGTAGCCCAGTCAAGTTGACACATAAAATTAACGATCACAGTCCCTGGGACTTCTCTCCAACACCAAGATCTTCTAAGAGGGCAGGGTCACATCTGCGTGGGAGCACAAGTCTGATTACTTTTTATCTGCCACCCAACGAGGAAAGTCTCAGCAACTAAATCCCAGGCAGTGTGATGCCGTAATTATTTGCTGTAGAAGTCACTCAAGAGCTAAAAGGAAGAAGTGTGTGTGTGTGTTATACCATCAGGTACACATATGAGGGGAGACCCAAAAAAAACAGAATTTACTTATTTTAAAATTATCTGTTTTTATGTTTAAACTTCAGTCATCTCAAAGTAGGCCCTGTTTGATGCAATATACCTATCGAGATGCTTTTTCCACTGTTCAAAACAGTTTTTGAACTCATTAATTTTTGATGCCTTTTAGAGTTTCTACATTTTTTGTTTCACCTCTTCCACATCGACAAAACCTTTTCCTTTGAGGACTTTTTTCATCTAGGTAAACAAACAAAAAGTCGCTTTGGGGCAAGATGGGGTGAATACACAGAGTGGGGCATGGAGGTCACACCAGTTTGGGTCAAAAACTGCCGAAATGCTGGTGTGGGCAGGTGCGTTGTCATGCCGCACGTTGTCATGTAGATCAGCCATTGTGAAATGGGCAAATGTTGAAAGAATCTCCAAAAAAACTCACTGAAGCTGAACGCAGCCTCTCACAACGATGCCAGCCGGTTCACGGATGCAGACGGGCTCCTAGACCACTCACCTAGCGGGGAAGCCTGCAGTACAAGGGGCCCGCCCTCCAGAAGGTAATTCCGGGTTTTTTTGGGTCCCCCCTCCAGCTACAGAAGAAATCCGGGCGTGGTTCCTGCACCGGTTGTACCAATGGGCACGCATCCAGCTGCAAGTAATAGAATAGGCCCTTGAGCAATTGCTTGAGTAAGTAAGTTAGGGAATCGCCTCACGTGACAAGAGGCCCGACCTAGGGCCAGGACCTGCTTATTCAGCAGCTCGGTGGCATCGGAACACTGCTGAGAGGTTCTCAGGGCCTTGCCACTGGGGTCTCACAAGGCCTGAGGCAGTCACATCCTCACGGGACTGGGGCCAACGCGGGAAAGAGCCTACTTCCCCCCTTCTCTCTCTGAGTCAGGGAGATCTTTTTCAAACTCCCCCCACACCTCCCCTCACATCTCCTTCCCATGACTTTTGCCAAGAAGACTAGTGTCTCCGTGGTTATCTTCCATCAGTCCTGATTTCCCCCCCAGGGCTGGACACGTGGCCGCCCACCAAAATCAAGATTCATCAGCAAGAAAAGAAAGAGAATAATTGGAGGGGCAACCAACAGTGTCCACCATGGCTTTCCAACAGGGCTTGTCAATTCAGCGGTGTCCGTGTGGGGCTGCACTAACACGGCCACGGGAAAACCGGCTGGAGGTGAAGCCAAAGCTCATCCCGCATGAAACAGCCATTTTTAATTTAAGAACTATGTCTCTGTCTTGAGCCAGTGGGGGCTCGGAATACAACACACCTCGAAAAAAAAAAATTGAAGGCAGCATGAGCTAGAGGACCGGTGTTAGAAAAAGGGCCACCTCGAAAGCCGTGCCAAGATGACATCACGCCTGTGATTATCGAACAGGATTTAGTTTTGTGTTTTCAAGTAGGGGGAGTTAAAGTCTCAATAGTAAATAGTAGTTTATTATTAATTCCTTTACTTTGCTCTAAAAGGTATGTCTTATTAATTTTGTATTATGCTTACTTAGCTTTGCTATTTGCTCATGAATAGTTTATCTTTTGTTCATAAACTTGGAGAATCTGGAGTTCTTGTTTCAAAATCAAATAGCTACATTCTTTGAGCGACTTTTCCAGACTCTTAGATCCTCAGCTGTTGAGTATCCGATACCTGTTTGCCCCAGTGCAGTAGTATCACAAAACAGAGGCAAAAAACTCTCTGGCGGAAATCGGCAAGACCAAGTCGAAAAGACACTGCTCATAGGAGAGAGAGAGAGAGAGAGAACCCAGTCCTGGCTGAATGGGAAAGACAGTGATGGAAATCAATAACAAGGGATCCAGAGAGGTAACTGTCAGCATAGAGAGATGGAAAAGTCCTATGAAAAGGCAGCAAATCAAATGTTTGAGTCTCTGCACCACCACTGACTTGCTGGGTGACCTTCTATAAGTCATGCAACCTCTCTGTGCCAGGATCGTGGGAGGAATCAAATGGGAATTGCACAAAAAGTGATCAGAGCAAGAGCTCTAGAAATCTCAGTCATTGCAATTATTATTAGGAAGGTCAGAGGGGACCTGATGGGGGCGGGGCAGGAGCGCACTTGAGCTGAGCTGCAAAGGATGAGTAGAAGTTTGCCAGGAAGGGCATTTAGGGCAGTAGGAAGAGTGTGGGAAGGGGCAGCAAAGTGGGAAGGGAGAAGTGTGCTTAGAAAACTGCAAGAAGTTTGGGGTGAATGGAGATGAGGCTGGGACTCCCTCTATGGGGTCCCCACCTCCTTGGCAGGGACCCTGACACCACAGGATGCCAAACTAAATCGCTGAGCTAGCACTACACTGGTTCCCTCCCCCAAGGCCAGCAGAAGGACCTGAGAGGGAAGACACTAGGAAGCAGGAAAACAGTGAGGAAACCCCTGAAAAGGCAGGGACCCTTTTTAAATGAGTACAGGAGTGATTTCCACCCGAGAGGAGACCAGCCCAGGTAGGTTGTGGGCGGATAAAAGAGGAAACGAACTGATCCAATTCCACCCTTCCTTCTGGGCCACCATTGTCTGGGGTGACACAGTGCCTCCGGTACCCCTCAGGGACTCACACCAGTGGCCCAGGTATCCTCAGGAGCAGTGTCAGGGGCTACCGGGGCCCAAAGAAGCCTGAGAAAGACAGTGGGGCGGGGCTAAGCAACTTCCAGCAGTCCTGTCCCCACCTCTTCCCTGCCACACCTCAGGCTGGGGGCGGGGCGGGGGCGGGGACTGAAGTAGAAGGAGCATCGCCTCCAGATGTTTCTTTTCTCTGCAGCAAAGGGTGATGCCTCAACATGAGGATCTGTTGAGTGCCATGAGGGTCAATGGCAATGGCTTGATGGTGCTAGGCCCTGCCCACTCCATTCCCCTTCCCCACCGCCGTGCCCCCTGAGTCCATCGGGCTTGGAGCTGGCTTTCCCCTACACGCGTGACCTGACAGTAGTAGCCCACATTCCTGTCACTCCTGTAGCATTGGTTTTACAGTCAGACAGGCCAAGGCCCCCATCCCAGTTCTGGCCCCTGACTAGCATGACCTTCAGCAATGACTTCTCCCTCTCTGAGCCTCAGCTTCCTCGCCTTTAAAGAGCCGGTATTAATCCCCGAGTCCCAGGTGAGAGGATAAAAGCAGATCATGTGTGTAAAGTGCATTGCACCATCTGTGGCACACAGTAGGCACTCAATAAAGGCACCTTCCCTACCAGCTTTGAGGCTATTCCTTGGGCACCAAGGTCATGGCTCTCTGGCTCACCCTTGTGTCTCCATGCACTCTCAGGAGTGTGGGAGGAGCTCAGTAGATATTTGTTGACTGAGTGAGTGAGTGGATGGATGGATGGATGGATGAGTGAATGAATGAATAAGTTTTTCATTCTGATTATGCTAAGGGATTGATGGGTGTTGTTAGGTTATATGATGGTCTTCGTTGGTGTAAAATAAGTCATTAAAATAAGGCAAAGGAATCCTTTCTGTCACAGTACCAAATCCAAAACAATCCTCACCCAGGAATTTATGGGGCCAAGCTCTCTGTGTTGGGAAAATGCCCAAATTCTCAAAGAGTAGCCTGTTGTGCCACATAATCTCTGCCTCTCATACTTAACATGATAAGCTCTGCTAATAACTCCAGGTCACTTGTCTGGGGAAGAAAGACAAGGATTTAAAAAGTATGCACATTAGCATGTGTAATCTACCACCCAATGCTGTTGACTCTGAGACCGTGATATTTTAATTCACTTCCCTCTACTTGCCCCCTGCCAACACGGTTATTTCAGGAGATAAAAATGGAGAGCGGTGACTACTATACGGTTCCAGTCTGGAACTTTAGGTCATTCCATGTAGAGCTGGTTTACACACATATCACCAAGATAACCCCCTTCCCTAGAAGAAGGAAATGTTTCTGTGGCTAAATATGAGCAATAAAATCCTTAAGTTTAAGTCTGGGCTCTTCTAGTGACCTGATGTGTGACTTTCTACAAATTATATAACTTCTCAATGCCCCTTCATTCATTCATTCCTTGCCTTCTTCTACCTACTTAATCCATGGTAGTTTATGACTGGAATGCACAGATACTGTTTTCTAGCAGATTAGAGATGGCTGCTAATTCTTTGACCCTCCTCCGACCAAGAGATGAGCTGTGTGTGCCCTGTCCTTGAACCTGTGGCTGTGTTGACCTACAGAATACAACAGAAGTGATGCTGTGCCAGTTTTCAGGTCCGGGCTTTTAAGAAACCAGCAGCTTCTACTGCCTGGAACTGAGACCACACTCTCCAGGAGCTCCCAGCCAGGGAACTACCCACATAACAAAAAAAAAAAAAAGGAATATTCTGAAAGAAGGCCAACTTCCACAAGCCAGCATGCTAAAGATGACACATAGAGGTGCGACAGTCCCCGCTGAGCCCAGCCTTCAGACCACCCCACCCCCACCCCCGCAGGACACAGAGAGAAAACACCTGAGAGGTGGATCCTCCAGCCCCAGGTGCCCCAGCAAAGCAACTTCATTCAGTGACTAAGTGCCCAGCAGAACCTTTCCCAAACACCTGACTCAACTGTTATGAACAAAATAAAATTATTGCTCTAAGCCACAAAGTTTTGGAGGACTTTGTTGCCCAGCAACAGATGACCAAAACGTCTTTGCTACAGGGAACAAAAGAGTACATCACAAGCCAATCTGAGGCTTATTTGCTCTGGAGTTTTTCCTCTTTGTAGTTAGTTGGAGTAACCCATGTCTGTCGACAGAAATCCAGAGAAAACAGAATCCCCAGAGAAAACAGAAGGGGACGATCAAACACAAAAGTCAATTCAAATAAGAGAAAATGCAGATTGCTAATGAACATGATAATCATGTATTTGACCAAACGACTAATGAAAGAAATGCAAACTGAAATAAGATCAGGGACTTTTTTTCACCTACACAATTAGCAAAGTTTCTGTTTAATGATGGTAGTCTATGCTGGTGGAGAAAGGCAGAGTAGTGGACATTGTCAAGGACCATGGAAATTGGGCACAATATTTCTAGAAAGTAAATTAACTAGTGAGTTTTAGATCTGGGTATCTCTCCTAGAAAAAATAAGTTGATGTGTGGACAAAGATTTATGCAACAAATATGTTCATCACAGTCTCATTCATAATAGTAAGATATTATGGGTTAAAAAAAAAAAACCTAAATGTTGGATTTCGGGGAAAGGCTAAAGTGAATTGAACTGTCTGCACAAGATGGAATATTGTGTCACCATTACAAATGATGCTTATGAAGTGTTCCTAAAACATGGAAAAATGCTTAATGACATAACATTAAGTAAAAGAACAAAATAGAATAAGGTTATAAAGTACGATTTCAACTATTTTGAAAAACGTAAACAGATTGGAAGGAAATACAATAAAACGTTAATAGTGTTTATCTGTGGGTGGTGGGATTATGGGTGTTATTTTTCTTGTTTATTCTTTGCTGTATATTCAATACCGAGAAGGCATTACTTCCACAATCCGATTTTTTTTTTTCAATGAGAAAAGGGATCGTCAACAGTGATTAATCTCCGGTCCGAGTCGAGACACGTGAAAATGGAGAAAGGGATACTGGGAGCCTCATTGGCGTCTCTGGAATGGAAAGCCTGTGGTGGTTCAGACCTTTCAGGGTCGAGTTTACTTTTGTCCTTGTCTATGATCAGAATGCCATTTGCTGAGTGCATGACCGGTGGAAGCAGAGTCTGCTTTCACAGCGGGACTCAATTTGATAAATCTGCCCCACCTCGTTCCCAGGAAGCAGCTCTGGGCTCACCACAGGAGAACCGTGTGATACTGAGACACTTACTTCCACTGAGGCAAATGGAAAGAGGTCAAATTGCAAGTAAATTGTCCCCAGACTTCAAATGTCAGAGTCCTTGAATTTCAGACACCAAAAATCTACTTGTGTGGCTGCTTAGGCACCTGTTTTTGGCTTTTTGTGGCAATTTCCTATGGTGTTATTTATGAAGAAAGGAATGAAAAAGCAGAACTCCTTCCGGATGTAGAATTGTAGAATCTTGGGGCCAGAGGGGACTTTCAAGATCAAATTTCTGGCCCAAAGCTTTGTTGCACTGATGAGAAACAGAGGCATGAAGAGATAAGGTCCTTTGCCCAAGGTCAGCCAGTGAGTCAGTGCACAGGTGGGACAAAAACCCAGGTCTTCAGGTCTCCTGATTGTTGCTCAATGTCACCTTCCCCTGGGCCTGGGTGGCATCAACTCACTGGGTGATATTCAGCTTATTTATGTATGTTTCCATTGTTTTTGTCAGTATCTCCCTATAAGGACATGGATGTTGTCTACCTGGTATATAGTAGGTGCTAAATAAATATTAGTTGAATGGATGAATAGACAAATGGATGAAGAACTTGAGGCACAGTGATATAATGGAAAGACCGTGGGTTCTGGAATCATGGTAACCTGGGGTCGACTCCCAGCACTGCCCCTTACTGGCCATATAACCTCAAGCAAGTCCTTCAAATTCTCTGAGCCTCAGATACTTCCCTTGTGAAATGGGTGTGATAATACCTCAAATGTAGAGACAGTGCTATGAAAATAAGTTAGATATTAATACCAAAACAAAAAGATTGCTAGAAAAGTCTCTATCTTTTGAAATAAAGCAATGTATTTTTTAAAACCCTTGTTGTCAAAGAAGAAATAACATTGAAAATTAACATATTTTTAACTAAATGATAATGAAAAGTCTACCTATCAAAATGTATGGAATGTAGCTACAACTGCGCACAGAGGGAAAATTATAGCCTGAATCGCACATATTATTTAAAAATGTTGAAAATCAATTATCCAAGCTTTCATCTCAAGAAGTTAGAAAAAGGCAGCAAAATTAAACCAAAATAAATAGGAGAAAGGAAATAAAGGTCAGAAATTCATAGAAGAAAACAGGACAATAGAGTTGATTCTCTAAAGACTAGTCATGTCAATAATCCAAAACTGATGGAGGAATAAGAGAACGATCAAGAGAGCACCAATAACCAACATCTAATGTCAGCAATGACAAGGGGGAACATCACTGCAGGATCATATAGAAATTCAAAATGTAAGAAGAAGTTATTGTGAACAATGTTACATCAATAAATCTGAAACTATAATTGAAATGGATAAATCCCTAGAAAAACACAATCTACTAAAATTGACACAGAGGAAAAATAACCTGATTACTGTCTCCTATCTATCAAAAAAAAAATTGAATTTGTAATGGAAACCTTCCCACAAAGAAATCTCCAGGGTCATCCAAGTGGCTTCACTAATGAATTCCACCCAATACTGAGGAGTAATGCCATTTTATACACACTCTCCTCTGGAGAATAAAACCTCCTCTCAGCTCATTTTGTTTTATAAGGCCAGCATCATTTTAATACCCAAACCTGAAAAATACATTATAAGAAAATTACAGACTAATTCCTCTCAGATGCAGAAATCTTCCACAAGTAGAATTTACTGAATTGACCCATTTTCCGTGTTCAAGGCATCTCAGCACAGTGAAGTTACCCACGGAATCCCAAACTTGGAATTAGGGATAAACCAAGGCCCCTTTTTTCCTACTTGGAAGCAGGGGCCCTGGAGCATCAGAGATGCCATAATCGATATATTTGAGTGAATGAAGAAGGGAAGAAATAGAATGAATGAACAAGGAACACATTGTGGGTTTTACGGGAAACGGAAGCATCTGCTTTCAAAAATCATCTACTGTTGGTCTAATTCAGCCTTGGAGAGGACACCAGTATTAACTGGAAGAGACAAAGCGAAACCCATCCGACGAGCTCTCTAGGACATCTTGACATCTTTGTGGTCTAAAAGCGTGGGGAGTCAGCGGGAGGCAAGTCAGGAAACAGACTGCAGGATTCAGCATTTCCATATCTGATAATGGACTGTAAGAGCCTTGGTTTGTAATTGCATCGAATACCCCATGCTCCCTCCCACCTCTGTTCTCTCCACTGAACAAGTAAAAATGCCTCTATGTGTGGCAGACTGAGGAGCGCAGCTTCGTTTGAAATCACTGCACATCGGAAATGAAATGGCCGCATTCCCTCTGAGTTGGTCAGCCGCTGAGGTCATCAGGGCCCTGATGGAAAGAGACGAGGGCCACTCCCCGCCCCTGTGCTCAGAGCTCTGGGAAGACCCATATGTGGTCAGTCACCTTGGGAGTTCATGGAGACCATCACAGCAACCAAGAGAATGTCAGGCTTGGGAGGCCTGGGAGACAGCGTGTCCAGCCTTCTGCTTCCTCGTAGGAGTTGCCCCATGTCACCCAAGAATGAAGGGCTGGGGCTCTTTCTGCTCCTCCAGCCGCTCCCCAAGGGGCTGTGTCGTACAAGATACGGGCAGGCTTTCCACATTCAGTTCATCACCAACTTCCTTCACCAGACAGAGCTTCTACCAAAATTTCTTACCTCCTTTCCAATCCTGATGTAAGGGAGGCCACAAGGACTCTTCTGAGCTCTTCCATCCTTGTAGCTTTCCATTCATTCGTTCACTCATTCACCAAGCACTCACCCAGCTCGTTCAGGCAGAAAGGGCACACCCTAGAGCTCTGCCACTTATTGTCGAGCTGCTCGAGCTGGCCACCTGCCTCCCTCTGAGCCTATGTTCTCTCCCCTGCAGTCGGGCCTGCCTTTAAAAACCACACTTGAAAGGGAGAAGGATCAGCTGTGAACGTATTCATAAAACCAATGGCGCAGTCACTGGCATTTACTTGGTGTTCATTCCTTTCCTGCCTTATATACAGGCCCTGGGATGATAGAGTTGAACTTGACATTTGTCCCTGACATCAAGAAGAGTGGAATAGCTCTCAAAGCTCACGGCAGGTTGGGTGGGCGCCATGTTTTATCAGGCAGACCGCGGCCTGACTCAGCGTATGCTTTGGAGACCAGGGCAGGGGGTGGGAGTGGGAGGAATTGGAGGTGGGGCAGAGGGCCTGCCAGGAGCCAACTCATGATATGTGGGGACCTCTGAGAGCTGGGTGTGCGGCTGGATCCCCCCACACGCCCCCACATAAAAGAGCAGAGTTCCAATTTCAGCTTCCAATCAGCAAAATCCTGACTGAGGGCAACTTGACAGGACTAATCACCTGGCTTTATCACCAAAATATTACAAAGAAAGAAAACAGAGATGGAGAGGGAACCTGGAGACAGAAACAAGTTAAGCAGCACATAACCCATCAAAGGTATGGTCCCAATTCAAATCCCAAACTAGAAACAGATGGGAAATGTGGGCACAGTGGATAGTTGATGTATTAAGGAATTATTGTTTATTTCATTTAGGTGGAATAATGGTGTCTGTGTTTTAAAAGTCCTTACATTTTAGAAATACAACCTGAAATGTTTAAGATGTATTTTTTTTAACATACAGCTTCACTCTTTGCTTGCGGTGTGACATCTGGGAAGCCACTTGGACTCTCTGAGTCTGTTTTCTCATCTTTAAAATGGGCGTTAACAGTATTCGGTGGGAAAGCGCCTGGCACGTGACAGGCTCTCAGTAAATGATGTGGGTCGAGGAGACCAGCGGCTGGCTGGCGAGTCCTGCACGGGAGTATGGATCTTCTCGTTGACGGGGCAGCCCCTGGGGTCTCGAGGTGAAGGAGTCTGAATTCCAAGGAGAGCCCCCGTCTCCCTCCAGATAGGAGTTCCAACACAGAGTAGCCCCCAGGCCAAGGCAGGTCTACACTGTAAGCCTCAGAGCTCAGCCTCACTCTCAGAAGCTGGGGGCAGGGAGGTAGGGGCAGGGAAGTGGGGTCAGCTCCTTCTAGCCCCCCAGGGCCCTGTGCAAAGCCACAGGGCACAGCGCGATGTCCCCACACTGGGCACGGCATGGACACTCCTGGGCAGCAGCAGCCAGCCTGCTGCTGTGCTTATAATAAGCTGGTTCCCGTGGTCATCGGGGGCTGCTCTGCCCTCTCCCTCTGGTCATCTTACTTGTCAAATAGTCCTCCCAGGGTCATAACCGTTTCTTAGAATAGCCTTTGATTAAAACCTGGTGAGGCTGAAAACCAAACCAGCTTCCCAGGAGATGGAAGTCTCAGCCACTGCCTCAGGAACCCCAGCTGAATGCACTTTGCACCGGGGAAAAGCCGGCCCCCACATGTGAGCCTTTGACCACGGGGACCGGGGACCGCCTGGTGTCTCTGTGTGAATATAACGGGCCCTCACCTGCTTGGCCAGGTGGATGGCCTTTCCCTGTGGCTCCCAGTGCCCCCTGTGACTGGGTGTCATTACACGGCTTCCCTGCCCTGAACGTCATCTTTCCGTGACAGTCAGATGTGACCGCTCCCAAAGCCAGCAGCATTAACTCCCCCTCTTCCCCCACCACCCGTGTCCTTTGCCAGGCCCTCCACACAGCACGACAGTAAGTCACGCACAGGCCCACCTCCCCCGCCCCGGCGACACATTCCTTGAAGGTATTTTTAAAACTGGAAAATGTCAGAAGGAACCCTGGCATGGCGGTGGCCCACGAGGAACAGTTGGAAGAGCTGGGGTGGAGAGAATGAGGAAGAAGAAGCAGAACATGTGTTGCGTGCCTCCTACGGCCCGGGCACCGAGCCGGGTCCCTCATCGTTCAGAGCTGACCCTAAAGCCACCTGGGCTGCAGATGGGGACACGGAGGCCTCGTGTTGCAGACATTTCTCCTCCCACACAAATGCTCTTAACACAGATGGAAGCGAGACCCAGAGCCGAGTTAGGGGACACAGCTGACAATGCCGCCCCCTGGCTGAACATCCCCGAGCCAAGGAGCGCGTTGGAGGGAGGCTCACTTCGAGCCGGAAATGCCTCCCCGGTCCTTTGCCTCGGTCGGTGGCTGTCATTTTTTTTTTTTTTAATTCTTCGAAACGCATTGGTTTAAATAGGATCCCGTGTATTGTTTGGATTTAGTTTTTTATCAATTTCAATCAACCAAATGGCTATTTTGAGATGCCATGAAAAAAAAGAATCTTCAGAGCTATTTCTGCAAACTCCCTCACGGTACAAACTCCTCCAAGGAAATCGCTCATCGGAGTGTTGCCTGCGTTAGCTCTGCTCCCTCCCTTATTTTGCCCTCATCAAAACAAAACCAGAAAAGTATCCAAAACACAAGTTTTGAGAATGAGAAGTTTCTTAGGCATGCAGCTGTGATGCTACGTGGCCAGTCGTGCCGTATCGTCCCCGTTTTACAGACGAAGAGAGTGCAGCAGGCTGGGTGACAGCACCAGTCACCACGGGGCTGCGCAGAAGCGAGAGCATCTCTGCTGCGTGTACCTGGGCCTGAGCGGCTGGTGTGGGAGGCTCTGCGAACCCCCGGCTCCAGCACTGTGCCGCTCTCCTACCCACAGCATTTGAGCTTTCCAGTCCCCCCATTCCTTTTTAATATATGCTAGTCTGAAATAAAATGTCAATTCACTTTTATGTTAGGTTTCGTCTCTTTCATTACGCGTGAAGCTGAGCATCTTTTCGGATATTTATTCCTTTTATTTCTGGAAGGGGCCTGTTTATACCCTTCGCTCATTTTTCTCTTTGGCTCTTCCATAGGATTTCTAAGAACGTTGATTAGTGAGGAAATGTTCTCTCTGTCATTTGTTGCAAATGTTTGCACCAGTTCAGTGTTTGCCTTTTAGCGTATTTATGGCATTCTTGCCGTACAGAAATATTTTAAATTCTACGGAATGCGTTTGTCTATCTCTTGGCTTCCGTGGTTTTACACAGTGTTTAAAAGAACGCTTGCCAATCCAATATTCTTTTCATTTCACCTACCTCTATTTCCAGGACTCTGGGCTTTCATAATTTACATTTAAATCTTCATTGAATTGCAATTTGTGGTGGTAAAGGGAGAGAAGCTGGAATGTACCCTACCCCACTCTCCAGCACACGTGACCAGCTAGGAGACCCAACACCACTTCTCCAACTTCTCCACACTGATTGAAATGCCACCTCCTTCAATGCTCAATCCTCTCACGATTTTGCATCTGTCCTTGGACCCTCTATCTCTATCCAGTACCACAGTGTTTTAATCATTATCATTTTACAATGTCTCTAATACCTCATAGGATTAGTAGTTCATTCCCAAACACTTTCACATTGTCCCTATCTTTTCTCCTACGTTTGTATTTTTATATGAATCCTAGAATAATTGTGTCATTACCCATTGTTATTTTTATTGGTATCACATTGCATTTATAAATAAATTTAAAGAGAAAGACCACCTTTACAATATTATTATTTCCTATTCCAAACCAAAAGTACCTTTTCATTTCAAGTTTTCTTTTCACTGATGGTTGTTACATGCTGAATTGTGCCCTCCCCCAAAACTGTGTGCTGAAGCCTTAATCTCACGCGCTTGGCATCAGAGAGCTCCAAGGGAGATCAATCTACCTCGCCAGTTTGGACATCACCAAACTTCTACGGGGACGATTGTCCTTACCCCCCATGGTTAAAGTAGATAAGGGATAAAAAGTGCCTACCTCAGAGTGGGCGCTTAAACTGAAATTTGAATCAATTTTAAAAGACAGTAGAAAGAACTTTGAAAGTTCTGCAGGAGCAACTGTGAAGAGAGGGCACAGAGTACCCAGAAAGACTATAAACTATGAAATCAGGTTGTTTATTTTAAATATAGCTGAATTTTGCAAGTCACGTCTCCCCCACAGAATGAGCCCAGTTCATTAGATCATACCAGCTCCGCGTGGGCCACAGACGACTTCCATGGGCTTGCTTGGCCTTGGATGTTGTCCCTTCCGTAGAGTTACACAGGCACAGTTTCGATGTTTGCTACTTCTATTAAATAGGGAGATGAGGAGGACCACAAGTGCGGGGTGCGGGGGGCGCAGAAAGATTTTTCCAGATGAAAAGGAATGTCACTTATGGCATGGTATCAGGCATCAACATTGCAGAGAACAATCTGGACCGGGTGAGTTAAGCAAACATTCCCCTGACGAACTGTGTGCACAATCAGTCATGTGACCATAAATCGGGCTTGAGTGGCAGCCCCATTAACAAACTGGAGAGAAGATTGATGTCTGTCCACAGTCCAAGGAGGCAGGAAGTGAAGAGCTCTCTCAGGCCCACACCAGTCAGAGCATAAATATGTATCACTGGCTTCTAAAGTGAGTTATGATTTCGGTCTCCTACTGGTACCTGGAATCTAGAGAGCGCATTTGTCTCATCTTTGTATTGGGGGTGACAGCCATAGCGACGTGGTCACAGGGGGCAGATATCTGCTTGGCAGATTAATCAGGCGCTGTGAAGGAACCTATTGTTATCAATTTGATCTTGGGGGTTAAAAATCCCCACTGTGCACAGGCAGTACTGTCAGTACACCGAACAGGGTGTGCAGGTGTTGCTTCTTCCAGCCTATTGGGCTTCTGGACAGACTGGGGTGCAGCCTCTCTGCTCACACTTCACACAAGGTATCTTCTGGCTAGGCTGACCAGATATACGGTTTTAAAGGGGCAGAAAACAAGGGTCCTGTTCTGTTGCAAACGGTACATGGGGTACCTTGAATTTAGCCCATTGAGACTAGGCTGACCCCACGTACCGTTTGAAATGGGCCAGCACCACTGTTTTCTGGCTCATTTAAAATCTGGTAAACCCACATCTGGCTTGCCCACTAGAGTATGAGCTCTTTGAGGGAAAATCCATGTCTGATGCCTCCATGGCCCCACCTCGAGCACAGGTGCCACCCTTGTCTGTTCATCACAATGAGCAGAAAGGCTGAGCCTAAACGCTTACCCTCCAGCAGCGATGAAGGAGGTGCTGGCGTAAAAGCTCTGAGCACATGGGATTTTCCTTTCTCCATCTACTTTCCTGGGGTCCATGACCTCTGATCACATCTTCAGGGCCCAGGGCCCATCCTTCTCATTCTAGTCACTGTCACCAGGCAAGTTCAGCTGCTTCCAGGCTTTCCATCTAACCACTGGAGTCACAGATGCCAAATCCCTACCTGCAGCCCAGACCATTCTCCTGGACTCCATGCCCATATATCCAACCTTCTTGAGGACTCAGCCTGTCTCTAGGGGAGCTCACCATCTGCCCCTGTTCCTCCCATGCCCCTCATCTCTGCCTCCCCTGCTCAAGCCAGAAACTCGGCAGGTGTCCCTGACTCCTCCGCACCGCAACCTGACATCCACGGTGAGCAGATCCTAGCAAGAAGACAGATTTTTGTTTGGGCAGAGTGCATCCTGGTTGGACATTCCTCAGTGTTCACATCCCTGAGGTTGCATTTTCCCCTTAGGTTGACAGAGTGGACTTGGCAAGAATGAGGAATGACTCTGACTCCATCGATTTCCATGGAAGGCCAGTTAAGTGTTTCCTAACTAGCTCCGTAGATCTCTTGGCCCGTGGGCAGGGAAACCCTCTCACTTTGAGAAGGGCTGTGAACCTTCCATCTGCTCCCAGGAGGGACTTCTTTGGAGGGCTGTGTGCTCTCTTTCTCCCAAGTGCAGAAACTTAAAGGTAACACTGAGAAGGGACCCAATGAAGAGTGGGAGGGGTGCCCCACACGACAGTGTTTGGACAATTTCAGCACCAGCACATGTGGCCAGTGACAGAAGACCCCCACCCCCTGCAGAGAGATCATCACCTCCTCAGCCCCCTCCTTTTACACAGAAAACATGTAGCCAGAGGCTCACCCGGTCAGCTTAGCGTGGAGTTTCAGAGTACACCGAGGTTTCGGAGCAGACAGACGTGGATCAAATCCCGGCGCCATGGCTCACTCATGATGTAAACTTGAGCAAATCGTTTCATCTCTCCAAGCTTCAGTGTCCCCTCATCAGCAAAATGGGTAAACACCCCTACCTCACAGGGCACTCAACGAGAATTAGTGCAATTCTACACATACAAGTGCTTGGTCCACCAGCAGCACGGAGCAGGTATTTGCTAAGTGGTAACTATGGCTTTTACTGACGGTCAGAATTGTTCTTCCTCCTTTGAATTCTAGTCCTTCCAGTCCTTGAAAGGATGTCTCAAGTTCCCTCCTCCCTGGGATCCTCGGACAAGGAGCTGGCCCTTCCATAGGCCCAGTCGGGAGCTGGGGAGACAAAGCTGACCCAGACACGACTCCTGCCTTCAGGTGGCTTAGGGTCCTAAGCAGAGATCAAATTGCCTGTCCGCCACTCCCCGCTGTGGCATTAGCAAGAAGGTTCAGTTTTCTGAGGTTCAGCTTTCTCATCTACACACCAGAAACAGTATTTCCTACCTCCATGGGTGGTTTAAAGCATGGAGAAAGTTTAGGAGGGAGGGAGGGAGGGAGGGGCTAGAGAGGAAGAAAGGAGGGAAGTGTAAGGACCAACCTGTCCGGTCACATGCATGGCTGAATGAATGAACGAAGACATGGATGAGTGAACTCTATTTCTCCCTGCCACTTCCAGGTCCCACGAGCTCTCGCCCTTCCGGTTACGTGGCCGGATGTCTGGGCCACGTCTCCATCGTTCCGCCCAGAGGAAGATTCCATTCCCCTGCTTTTACAGCTCCATTTTCAATAAGTGAACCGGGTTTAAAGGCCCATCGCTCCAAGAAACACCAACGTCAGAGAGCCCACACCTTCTCCTATTCATGGATATTAATAACATGTGACAAAAAGCCACAGTTTTATTTTATTTTGTCCTCCAAGTCAAGCTCTTTAAATCAAATAGGGAGGGAACATTTGCCCGCACGTCCTCGGGGAAGGACCTCTCGTCTTAAAGACAAACGGACACCACAGCGATCAACAGCTGATAGGCACAACCGTGGGGTGTAGCTCCTTTAATTCTCACCACAACCCTGGGAGGCGCCACCATCGGCATCACTGCTTTATAGATAAGGAAACTGAGGCACAAAGAGGTGAAGTAAACGTTCCCAAGGTTAGGCAGCCGGTAACCCCAAGGGCTGGGATTCGCACCCAAGCAGTGTGATGTGGGGCTCACCCCCTCGCCGTCCTGTCACCCACCTCGATGTGGGGTAGGAGACTGACAGCAAGGACAAGGGGGCATTAGCCAGCTCTGCGTGGGTGCCCACCCTTCCTGGTGGCAGAGCAGGGGCATGGAGGGAGGGTGCTTCGGGGAGAGGAAACGGAGTAAGCCAAAGGTGTGACTTAGGGTGCGTCCGACCCATTTGCAGAACCGAGAGAAGCTATGGCCGGAGCTTGGAAAGCCAGAGAGAGGCGTGACATCTGTGGAAGGGACCCTGGGGGCCCAGTAAGGAGCGTGGAGTGTATGTGAGCATCCTGGGAAACTGCAGGAGGGACCCGAGAGCCGGGGAGCCCCGGGGTGGCCAGCAGCGTGCTTTAGGACAGTCACTCAAGAGGAAAGGACACTCCCTGAGGGGTGCTCCAAGCGCAATGCCCAGCCCTGAGCAAAGGAGGTAGAAAAGAGGATGCCACGGGCCCTTCTCTTGAGAAGGAACAACAGCCAATAGTTATTGGGCACTTGCTCTGCGCCGGACACTGAGCTAGGCGCTATGTGGTCATACCCTTCAAGGATAGCTGTTGAGTCCCCACTCTATGCAACCCAAGGAGGTCATAGGAGCCACAGTCTAACAGAAGACAAATACGAAAATGGCCAACCGCAACCACTGCAGTGAGAGCAGCAGCTGGCGCTTATTAAACACCTAGCGAACCTCCTTTCCCAATGCTTGTGGAAGAGATCGCTATCCCCATTCTACAGATGAACAAACTGCGGCTCAGAGAAGTTAAGTAACTTACCCAAAGTCACACAGCTAGCAATAGGCAGAGCACGTTGACTCTTAGCCCTCTATTTCACGGCCGCCTCTACTCACTGCCCGCTACGACCACGTGGGTCCAAGGAACATGGAGCACGCAAAGGGAGGTGCTTACCCGAGCTGCCGAGGTTTCAGCTGGGCACTGCCCGGGCAGAGAAGGAGGGGAAGCGCATTCCATGGACTTAACAGCATCCAGAACAGTCAAGTGCATCGAAGGTTCAGGATGCCTGCTACAGAGGGAAATGTGGTCGGAAATTAGGTCAGAGAGAGCTGGTTTCGAACCTGGAGAACACTGAATGTCAAGCTAAGGAGTTGTGGCTTCATCCCGCAGACAATGGGAGGCCCTAGGAGGGGCTGGTGGCATTTAAGGGGGCATTTGGGAGGCTTTGGGGAGAATCGGTTGGAGTAGAGGAAGAGGCATTTGTTATTATAGCCATGGGTTCAATGAACCCTCGTTTATTGAGCACCTACTGTGCCAGGCACTGTACCTACTTTTTCTGTGTGTTTTCCAGGCTCATGGAGGCAGGCTCGATTGTCCCCCTCATCCAGATGGGGAAGGAGGCTGCAGGAGGGCCTGTCCTGGGGAAGGTCCCCTCTGAGAGAGCAAATTAAAGCTGCCTCCCTTCCCCCGGTGACTTGGGACCAGCCTGCTGCCCTCCCTGAGAGACAGAACTGACAGGTGTCTTTGCACCTCACACTCCAGGGTCCCGCCTGGACGCCCACTACTTGCCAGAACGTGTCCTGAACGAGACACAGGGTGTGGTGACTGCTGAGTTCACCAGAAGGGAAGACATCACTGTGAACCGGGGCTTGCCCCCAACCCTGCCCAGGGCCACCCCTGCCCCCACACCCTGCCCGGGCTCTCCGAACTGTTACTTCCAGGCACATTAGCGGCCTGGAGCTAAATGCTGATGTGCGTCTCCTGCTCAGCCGGATGGGCTGTCGCTGACTCTGCAAGGGCTGCTCTAAGTGCTTGAGTGCTGAGGAAGGGGCCTGGCTGAGAGAGGACCAGCCCTCCCCACCCCCACCCCCGCCCCGCGCCGCTCAGGGGCCCCCCCACCACTTACAAAGCAGGAGTGAGCAGGGAGGGGGGTCGTGCTTAAATGCATTTTTAAAAGGCGTAACAGACCATCTCTGCAAGCCGCAGGGCGAGGGGCGGCCCGGAAGGGAAGGGGCTCTGAGTAACAGAAGGAGCAGGAACTGGAGTGGGGGGTAAAATGCAGAAGGTGGAAGAAGCCCAGACTCCCCACTTCTGTCTTGGATTGAGGCGTTTCACAGGGCTCCCTGCTCCAAGTGGCCGCTCAAGGCCCATTCGAGTCCACAAACGACCTCGATGTCAAGGTCACAGAGGTGGCTGCAAGTATCACCGCGAAGCTTTGAAAGCCAAATGACATTCAGTCAGGTCCCCAGCTCACCTGGCAGATTAGAGACCCCAAACCACCTCCAGCCTCACACTGGGCTTCCTGGGTGTGGAATTTCGATTTCGCCCGTCCACGCTCGTCCTCGGCGTGTGCTTGCGCTGCCATGGCTCCGCACACGGGCTGCAGGCACTGCCCCTGCTCCAGGCTGCGGCTCGTCTCCCTTCCCCACCAGCGCCCCTGCCCCAGGACTTCCCAAGAGGCAGGCTTTGCCGAAGGGGTCGTGACAACTGGCAGAGGCCCCAGCACCCTCCTGGCCCCGCAGCTCCATCCAGGGCACCATCTGGTGTGGCCTGCTCCCTGGCTCTCTCCCCAGCCTCCTCACACCGCACCCAGCCTCCTGCACCCTGAGATCCAGCCACTCCGATTCTGCACTCCACCGAACACACCTCCCTCCCTCCTGCCCCAGGGCCTTGGCACATGCTGTTTGCTCTGTCTGCATTGCTCTTTTCCTGTTCTTCCCCTAAGAGAGGAGGAGAGGAATCCTTCGCGCGTCCCTGCACAATTGTCGCTACTCAGTGAGGATTTTCACGACTCCCCAAGCTAACCATCCAGTACGTTCTCTTGCTTTATTACACATCACGATGTATAAGGATGTGCGTGTTTGTGTGTGTTGTGTGTTAAGGCCAAACTCCCACCAGACTGCAAGCTTTGTAAGGGGAGGGATCGGACGTCTAGCAGATGGTCAGCAAATGCTAGTTGGAAAAAAAATAGCTGAGAGCATGAACTAAGGGTGTGTAGGGTAGAGAAGCAGGCTGGGAGGAGTGATCAGTATCACTGCCAAGGTGAGGGAGGCTTCAGAGAGAAAGCAACACCTAAGCAGGGTGTTGAGGTGCAAACAGGTGTTCACCGAGGGCTCCGAGCAGAGAGAACAGCCTAGGGGTGCAGACCAGAATGGATGTTTGGGGGGATCACACATGGTTTCATCTGATGAGGCAATTAAATGCAAGAGTTCAAAAAGGGGGTTTGGGCTGAGGCTGGAGAGATGAACAGGAGATGGAGTCAGAGCTTAACCACAAGGCACAGGGAGCCACCCACCGCCTGTGGGCAGCAGAGGGGTGTGGTGTGGGCTGATCTGAGGATCAGGACGCTTACTGGTGCCAGTGGGGAGGGGAGTGGCCAGGAAGGGCGGGGCAGCAGTCAGACGGCTGTCACCTTACAGGGAAGGAGGTAGACGACCGGGGTGTGTGCACTGAGGGGATGGTTTGCCCGGGAGGACAGGCTCGTGGCAGGACAGAGTCGATGGAAGTGGGGGCATGTCTATAGCCACCCACACGGAGGTGTCCATGAAGTCACAGGTTGTGTCACCAGGAACACCCAGGAGGCAACCAGGCCCCAGGCGTCAATCTGGGAGGCCAACTTGGAGGTGGCTCCTGAAGCCAAGGGCAGGGATGATGGGGCCCAGGAACAATGGCTGGAGGGGTAAGAGTCCCCAAGTTCGTTCCAGCCCTGGCGGTCAGTGAGTGCATGAGAGCAGGACACTTTAGCTGTAAGGAAAAGGGGAGGACACAGAAAGTGGGAGGGATGGAAGACGTTTATTGTCCTCTGTCTCCTGGCCTCAGGCGTCACGCAGGTTGGCATCTGATTGCCAGCGCCAGTGAAACGGTACGCCTGTGGCCCGGCAGCCTGTAATCAGGGGCTTGCACAGCTGGGCTGGGCTGTCAGCAACGCCATGCTCTGCAGTGAGACCCCATGTCACTCAGCGCCTGAGCCAACCCCAACCGACACCAAGACAAACATCTCCCCCAACCCGCTCCTTCAAACATGGTAAAAATAAGACCCAGAGAAGGCAAGGGACTTAACCCAAGTCACCTGAGGGTTGGCGTGTCTCAGGCCTTCCAATTTCCGCCCTGGGTTTCCACCTGACTCCGGCAACACAGAGAAGGGAAAGGCGGGGGAAGGCGGTGACGCGATCCAGGGCTGCCTTCAGGCCGCCATGCTGTGGGACTGGGGCAGATTCCCTTAATTCAGAGAAAGTTACGAAGGCTGGCACCAAATGCCCCAAGGATGTCCTCACAGAGATGCCCTGCGGCTCCCAGGTCACCTGCCTGACAAGGCCCAGAGTTAGCTGGGTGGAAAATAGGGCATTATTAGAAAAAAAGAAAAATATATATACACATATAAGTTTGACATGCTCTTTAAACAAAATGAACACAAGTTCTGGAAGACTCACGCCCCAGATTTGTCAATATTAAAAACCATCTCAGGAAGGAGAAAATTTGGTCACCCAGTTGTTCTTTTTCAACCATATCATTTTCTTTTTAAAGCATGTACATATATTATTTTATAAAAACAATATTTAATTATTAAAATAGTAACTACTACTTATGTAAATGATTACATATTTATCATGTATTTGGATATATAATACTTCTTATATATTGTTAAATATATAACACATATTATACATTGTTATATAATATATATTATATGGTGTTAAATATATAATATGTATATTTGGGAAGTCCTAATTTCATGACAAAGGGTAATTATATAAGTTGAATAAATTTGGCTTTACAAAAATGTAATTTTTCCTTAAAAATGCCTGCTAGGAAAGATAACTTTACTCCTGAATTACTTTCTTCAGGATTCAAAAAACGTTTTGTCCTATGCCAGCTACATCCCTCCACGCCAACCCTGGTTTACAGTGTGATGTCTTTTTTTTTCCCCTCTGCTTGCATTTTCTTTGTTTTATTTTTGCAAGGCTTGGCGAAGTGCTTGCCCAGTGGCCTTTCCATAGATTATCCTAAAGTAAAAGGCACATCTGCCTGGGTCTGGTCTAAAGAACTCCACATGAAGCACCTCTCTCCTATCCCACAAATTTTGAAAAAACAGAGTGTAGCTGTCACGTTCCAGAGTCACGGAATAGGGCGAGCACAGCTGCACTCGCTGAGGGTTCCCGTGCAGTCACGCATCAGGGCGCATGCCTACCCTCATCTCATTCCGCAGATCTCTGTGACCTCCGCCCCTTTGCTCTGGAATTTTCCGGGCTGACACTGATCCTGGCATTCCAGGCCCTGCTGAGAGCAGGATGCGCTCGAGGCCTCTGAAGTCTGGCCCCTGCCTGCTCTTGAAAACTTATCTCACATGTCTTACTCTGGCCAAAGACGCCGTCTCCTCCAGAATGCCATCTCCTGGTAGCCTCACGAGTCCAGATCCTTCAAAGACGAACTGCTATAATACAAACAGCCAGTAGGTCACGCAGTAACCTTCAGGGATGTTCAAGCAGCCAGCACCTACTGAATGAGTCATGCTGGCAAAGTCCTCTGTATCCGTTTTCCTTTCATCTGCACCCCTATCTGACAAGGCCCCCCTGAGGGGATGAATAGCAGCGTGAAGTGACACGCCCCAGGTCCCTCAGCTAGCAAAGAGGGAAGGCAGGGTGTGACCCAGGCAGTCCATCACCATTTATCTCTAAAACACTACACCCCCTGGGTTCTGGGGAGGTGGTAGGTACATCAGAATGAGGCTATAAACACCTCCAAAGACTAAACATAGGGTTACTATGTGACCCAGCGACTCCACTCATAGATACATAACCAAGAGAAATGAAAACATGGGTCCACCCAGAAACTTGTACATGGCTGTTCACAGCAGCCTGATTCGCAGTGGCCAAAGGTAGAAACCACCAAAATGCCCATCAGCAGATGAAAGGATAAACAAATCGTGGTGTATACACACAATGGGATACTATGTAGCCACAGAAAGGCACGAAGTGCTGACACACGCCACAACGCGGATGAACCTGGAAAACATCGTGCCGAGTGGAAGAAGCCAGCGCCCGCAGGCCGCTGCGGGGTGTTGAAAGTGGGAGACGCCCTGCGTGCGCGCACACGGGGCCAGGGGAGATGTGGGACATCCCTGCGTGCGCGCGCACGGGGCCGGGGGAGACGCCCTGCGTGCGCGCACACGGGGCCGGGGGACATCCCTGCACCTTCTGCTCAGTTTCTGCTGTGAATTAAAGCTGCTCTAAAAATAGATTTGTACTTTCTGATAATCTACTTTTTTTAATCACTGTATTAGTTTGTTAGGGCTACTGTAACAAAATACCAGACTGGGCGGCTTAAACAACAGAAACGTATTTTTCTCCGATTGTGGAAGCTAGGAGTGTGAGATCAAGGTGTCTGTCACAGGGTTGGTTTCTTGCGAGGCCTCTCCCCTTGGCGCGCAGATGGCTGTGCTCTCCCTCGGTCCTCACATAGCCTTCTCTGTCATCGCTGTGTCTGTGACCTAATCTCCTGGCCTCACAGGGACACCAATCATGTCGGATGAGAGCCCACCCTAATGACCTCAGTTTAACTTCATTTTCTCTTTAAAGACCCTATCTCCAAATACAGCCGCAGTCTGAGGTGCTGGGGACACGTGAACGTTGAGGGACCCAATTCGATCGTAACAGTCGTACAGTGTGTGATGCATTTATTATCCAGAACAGACAAATTCACGGAGACAGAAAGCAGCTGAGTGGTTGCCAGGGGCCGGGGGGCAGGGAGATGGGGAGCGATTGCTTCATAGGTACAGGGCTTCCTTTTGGGGTGATAAAATGTTTCGAAACCAGAAAGAGACTGGGGTGTCCGGCACTGTGAATGCATGCACTAACACCCACTGAATCACGCAGTTTAAATGGTAGATTTAAATGTGGATTTCACCTAAATTTTTTTAAGCTAAAAAAAAAAAAAAAGCCTATTAACAAGGGCTTCTGTTGCAATTCCCTGACCCCCGAGCCCCTCCCCTTCCAGCTTCAAGGTCCTTGCCTCAGTTTCCCCAGGGGAACACGGGACTCTGGGAGCTGATGAGGCCCTGAGTTTTCCTAAGTATGACGTAAGGTTAAGTCAAACTGACCAAAGAGAGAAGGAAGAAAACAGGCTCCAGTTGCAGGAGATAGAAATAAAACCAGTGCTCCAAGCAGATCACCGGTCCCAGCGCCAGGCAGGATGTGGGGTTCGTTCCTCTGCTCCGGGCCCCGGGCCGCACCTGCTGTGGGGGCTCCGCAAGCACCAGTGGCTGAGAGCTGCCTCCCAGACGCGGCCTGAGGACAGGGAGGCGGCGAAATTGGGGAACCCAGGCAGGCCGTGTCAATGCCTCCCTGGGGTTGAGGTCTGGGCCCACCTCTTCCGGGAGACGCTATGAGTCCACAGGCCCCCGGGGCCTCAGCGGGCTGCCTAGGGCCCTGAGTTTCCTCGCCGCGGGCACCTCCTGCAGTGCACGGCTGCTTTGCTACCTTTCTCGCACTCAGGAACAGTGGCTCGTGCGACTGGGACCCCAAAACTAACCAGTAGGGGGCCTGAACCACGTGTTCAGCCAACGTTGGTGAAAGGCACGGAGGGAAGGAGGGAAGGCATTTACTAGGAAGAAGGTGGTGTGGTTGGAAACAATTCAGTTGACCGTGACATCCAATCATCCCAGGCCTCAGTTTCCCCAAGGAGGCCTGCCTCCCGAAGACCAAAGGAAAAGTGCTCTGGAAATGGTACAGATTCAAACCAGCACGGGTTTTCAAGGCCGTGCACTGTACAGACCCTTCTCCGTGTCAAGTGCAGACCACAGGCATTCACAGAACAAACAGCCTCGCCTCCGCCTTGGAAACTGAAGAACCACCCCCTGAAACCCTGGGCACAACTGCCATGTCACTTGGTCCTGGGCTCCCGGACACCGCCCACCACTGAAGGTGCAGGGAGAACTGGCAGTTACACAACACACACTCCTGACGGGCAGCATCGCAACCATCTTGTCAGGAAATCGGTCCCTGGAGAGGCTGAGCAGCTTGTCTAGAATCACACAGCCTGGTGACAAGAGCCAGCGTCAGAGCCCGGGTCCATCTCAGTCCTTGCACTGGTCACCCCCACCGTCACCTCCCCCACGTGCTTAAATCTCCAACGCCAAGTCCGTGTTTCGAACTCAGAGCCTGGTAAGTCCTTGCACGACCACGTGAACTGCGTCTCCGGCGGGTCTAGGACTCCTCCTGGGGCCGCCTTGTGGCACAGCGCTCACCACCGTGCACTGTATACGGCGGGCGCTGAAAAGTCCTCTGCTGCTGGCCTGACGGTGGAGGTAGGGCCCGGTACGACAGAGGGCGCAGGACTGGGAGCTGGGACATTCCAGTCACGTCCGGGCCCAGTCACTTCCCAGTTGTGGGCTTTCACCGAACACCTCCTTTCTGCTCCAGTCTTCAGTGACACGTCCAGGTAGACTTTAGGAACCAGCATGTATTGTGCGCTGCCTGCATGCCTGCACGTGCCACACGCTTTCCACATTGTGGGGCATTGAATCCCCCACGAGATCGAAGGATTCTTCCTGATCGGAATGAAGACAACTCTCTTTGAGGTCCATTTTCTTTACAAAAACAAAGCTTGGCAACAGAGAGGACGAGGAGAACTAAAGAAACCCAGATGGATATCTGCAGAGCTGAGCTGACCGAAAATGTTTCGGGGCTCTTGATGCATTTCCCGATGAAACTGCTCGGCATTTGCAATACGTTCATAGTGTAGAAATCACATTAGTGATGGGAGAGTATCGACTCCTGTCCCAGGAAGCCACTGAAGACCTTTCTCTCCAACTCTCTAAAAAAATTTTGAAGTGCGGTTCCAGTGAGAACCCCCAGTTCCTGGGGGAGGACTTGAATTAAAACCTCCACCGCCTGTATGTGCCTGCAGTCGGCCTTCGATTGGCACCTTTATGAGGCCCTCGGAGACTCTGTCTGTGACACGGACTGTATATTCCCACCTCCGAACTTCACCCTGAGGGCAAACTGCAGGAATCCCGCCGTCCCCGCCCCTGGGATGTGGGTTTGTGACACTAAACAGCGTAGGGGCGCTTTGGGACAGGAACAGTTGAAATTAGAAATGAAAGCGCCCAGGGCGGGTGGTTTCTCCTCCGTCTCAAATACAAAGCTCTTCTCACTGTTTGGGTCAGAGCTTTGCTCCTGGTCCTCCAGAGTCCGAGGAAATGAAATGGAAACAAAGGAGTTTTTGTCGGCCTCCGGGTAGCCGAGGGGTGAGGAAATTTAAATGGAAAGGACAGAGCACGACAGTGACAAACACCCCGAGGGAGGGCCGCACCTAGAACAAGAGATAACGAAGTAGGTCAGGGCCCTCCCCAGCGGTCACGCTGCTCCCAGCAGAGAGGGCTGGCGTCCGCTGCGGCCGGTTGGGTCTTCCTGTTGCTTAGTGTATAGAATTAGAATATTCCAGAGTATTGTTGTTCATCCATAATTGTAGCAAAGTAAGAAGAAGGAAGAAAGATGGGAAGAGAAAAGGGGGAAAGGGGGAGGCAGGGAGGACCTGGATAAGGAAAATGACAAATGAGTGCCTTGGGACGGGAAATGTACAAAAAGGGACACTCGGGGCAGTGTTGAATGTGAGGTCACGGTCAGAGGGAAGCCATGTGGTCAGAGGGTGAGGCGGTATCAGGGTAGCAAAAGCCCAGACAGCGGTTGGTCAACTCGGGTGACATTCTCAGGCCTTGGCGGGTAGGCAGAGCGAGCAGGCAGGACTCCCATAATCGTTACGAGTTTTTAGTAATAATATCAAGAGGGAAGCCCACCTGGGAAAGACAGATGTGACCATCAAAGCCACCCACCAACATTCCATCCCCTGGGGCCCTGAAAATAGCGAACGCTCTTCATGAGCAAGGCAGACCCGAAGACACGGCCAACGTGGGTGGATTTGTTTTCTTTTTGTCTCTATGACAAATGACCACGGACTCAGTGACTTAAAACAGCACCCCGTTCTCTGTCACCTTCCGGGTCTGGAGGTCGGATATCCGAAGTGGGTCTTACTGGGCCACCCAGGGCCGCTTTCCCTGGGGAGGCTGGAGCGGGACCCCCGCCTTGCCCCTCCCGGCTCCCAGCGGCCGCCTGCCCTCCTGGCTCAGGCCCCTCCCTGCTGCCCCCGACAAAGCCAGCAGCAGGCAACTGCCAGTCTCCACCCCCACGTCCCTGGGCCGCCTTCTCCCCTTCCCGGGGCCCTGGCATTATCCTGGGCCCATCTATTAATAAATAATCGCCTTCTTTTAAAGGTCCCCTGAATCACGGCGTTCATTTCATCCGCAACCAGAATTGCTCTTTGCCGTGTAACACACCATCGCCACAGGGTCTGGGGACTGGGCCCCACGTGTCCTTGGGGGGAGCCCTCATTCTGCCTCCCACAGTGGGGCACCGCTTGTGCTCCCGTGAGCACCGCCCGAGGCAAAGGTCTGGAATAAAACTTGGGAGGGGCTGAAGTGAAAGCTGGCATCTAGGGAATCAGATGGACGACTCCTGGCCCACTTGAGCCCCCAGCCTAGGGCAAGATTTACCCTGTCGTTTGTCCCCGGGGCTCAGCTCCAGTCAGAGTCGGGGCTGAGGAACGAATCACGCAGCTGGTGTCCAAGTTGCCCAGCCAGGGTGACTCACAGCTCCCTGCCCCGAAGCAAATCCCGCATTCTCCTCCCGCACTCACCGGCCAGGGGCTCCGTGTAGGGAGGAAGGGGGAGCCCCTCCACTCGGACCATCGCCCTGCCCTTAGCGTCATGCCGGAAGGGGGGACCCGGCCATAGGCGGGGAGTGCATCGGGAGGCAACCGTAGACTTTATCATTAATATTAGACCCGTCCTAAAGATGAAGATACTAAAGCCTGGCGAGGAGGAGGAGCTTGTCCGATCCCTTGGCTAGTAAGCAGTGGGGCTGGGGTTTACATTCCAGCCGTCTGACCCCCAAAGCTGAGCTGTTCATTCAGGAAGTAGGAACTGGGTTACACGTACACCAATCGAGGCCCCGTGTCAATTTTCACTGCATTCAGTTTGAAGGGGACACTGTTTGCTCCGGTAGACACAGCAGCAGGGCCGGGTTGGTAGACCAGAAAGCCTGGGCAGCTGGGGGCGCTCGTGGGAACTGTGACCAAGTCCTGCTGTTGGCCAGAGGCTGCTTCCCGTGGAGCCATCTTCACTGAGTCATCACAATTAGATCGGAGCGACCCAGGCGAGGTCAGTAGCAGACAGAACTCAGAACACAGTGCAGTCAGCTGTCCTCTGCTCCACGTTGTCTCCACTCCGGGTCCCGGGTCCCAGGTGGAGGGTGCAGCAGCTTTGCTCTATCAGTGACGTTGTCAGTCACAATGACAGAGGCAAGAGAGCCAATCGTGACAAACCACGGGCCACCCCCTGAAGTTTCTTCCTCGATGTCACGCACGTCCCTTCTTGGCCAGAGTAAGTCCCAGGGCCAATCCTGAGGAAAACGGGTGGGGACAGGAAGGGACAGCACACACAAGTCAGGAATGGTATAATCTGTCCTACCAAGTAAGCCGGGTTGGGGCACAAGGTCAATGCCCGCACGTCACCTACCCCCGACGGCTCGCACAGGGCTTGCTCCCTCCCTCCCAAGGCTTCTCCATAATAAATGAATAACAAACATTCCGCTGAAATCTTTAAATGGATAGAGGAGTTTAATTATAACAATTTCATATTCAGAAGCAAAAGCTGCTTTTATACAATTACAGCGAGGCAACTTTTAATTAACTTTGGAAACTTTCTTTTGCTTGGAAAGTCTAATTAAAAATACTTAGGGAACTATTAACATAACACAGGATTCGGGAGAGGGGGAGGAATAGCCATGGGAAGGTATGGAAAAGAGACATAGAAAAGGTGTCATAGGGGAGTTAGGGTCACCCAAGCTTCCCCAAGCGTTCAGCAGTTGCTGTCCCTCCCCGAGCTCTGGGGACCTCAAGAAGAGATTTTTGCCACCAGCAGCTCTGCAGGATTGCTGCGAGCAATGGAGTCTGGTGGGAGCTCTGCCCGATCTTTCTTCACTGTGGGGACTCCCCAGTCTCTGATGTAGGGGATACAGAGAAGGGGGTGAGTGGTTAGATTGGAGGGTCCGAGGAAATTTCAGAAAGTGACAGGGTACCGTAAAATGTTAGCCCCTCCTGGGAGGGACAGCCGAGTGGATGTTTGCCGGGTTTACGACTGACCTAGCCCTAGTGTGTGCCCGGGGCGGAGAGCATGGCCCCAACCCCAGTGGTTTCAGAGTGTGGGCCACGACCCAGCAGCAGCACTCCCGGGGAGCGTGTCAGATCCGTGATCCAGTGTCTGGGCCCCGCCTCAGACCTACCGGGTCAGAACCGACACTTGAGCGCGATGCACGCTAACGTCTGGGAAGCACTGACCTCGGCCACAGGGATCTGCCAACAGCCTGCTTCAGAATTCCTTGAGGAGTTTGTTTAGAAAGTGGAGCCCAGGCTTGACCCTAAACCTTGTGAATCAGGTCCCCAGGGGCAGGGCTCAGGAGCACCCATTTCAGAGAAGCTACCCCAAACATCTCTGACGTACACGAGAGTTTGGGGAGCACTGGCGTACTCCACAGAGCTCCAAGTGTGAGATCAGGATGCCTGACCTCTACCTACTGGCTAAGGAGCCCCCCAACCTTCCTAGGCCGCTGCTTCCTCATCTGTGACATGAACAGAGCAGTGCCCACCTTGCAGCTGGCTGAGTGTCAGCTGAGAAGGGCTCTGACCTCATCCTCAGCGGGTCCCAGTGAGACCAGAGAGCTGGGGGGGTCAGGAGACCACGTTTCTAACCTGCTTCTGCCACGTACTGGCTTCCAGACCCCGGGCCAGTCAGACCACCCCCAGCTTCTCGACTTCCTCAACACGCAAGCAGGAAGTTGTGCCCTGTGCAGGCTCATTGGAGATCTAGGTCATCCCCAAGACTCCCTAGGGTGCTGAAATCTGTCATTTGTGCAGAACTGTCTCCTGGGCGCACCCCACCTTCCCAGGAGAAAGCAGGCAAGGGCAGAAGGGGTCTCGGACGAGGGTGGCTGCAGACCCGTCAGCGCTCGGGGGGAGAAGGGATTGGTCCTCTCCCTGTGACAGGAACCTAGCTTTCTCAGTAAGTTCCTTCTGAAACTCTAAAATCCAAACAAAAACAAACCAGAAAACAAACAAACAAAATTATTCTCAAGCGACCCTGCACCCCATCCCTCCCTCCCTCACCTGGCCGAGCACCTGCCCTCCAGAGCTTCCAAATATAACTCACTGACCCAGATTCCTGCGCCCAAGGGCCTCCCTCAGGGTGTGTGGGACAGAGCCGTTGGGACGAACTTTAATGTTACACTGACCCCCTGTGGAAGTCAGAGGTGGCAGCCGCTGCTCCCACCTAGAGCACCCCCAATCCCGGCCCCACCCCAACCTGGCCCTCCCCCAGGCAGCCCTGGGCCCTCTCGAGGAGGGCCATCCACCAGCTGCCACTACTGAGGCAGAGACCACTGGACGGAACCCACCGCATCCTGGGGAAGCCCCGCCAAGGTCAGACAGAGGACGAAGGGAGGGGCCAGGCCCTCCACTGCAGCCTGATGTCCCCCAAGAGCCTACCACCACCAACTCCTGCCCGGATGCTGCTACAGTCTTCTCGGTGGCCTTGCAGCCCCCCATGTGAAGCCTTTGCTCGTTCACGTGGGCCCGCCGGCCAGCCGTGGCCATCTCCCACCAAGGCCTACTCTTGCTGTAGCCACTCATCAGCCACTCAGCGGGCACCGGGACGCCAACACTCCGCGTGTCGTGAGCAAGCTGCCCTCTGCACTCCAGGTGGCGGCACAGACAGACAACACTGTGCCACGTGTGGGAGTGGGGAGCGCGTGGAGGGCTCAGGGAAGTCTTCCTGGAGGAGGTGGCATCTAAGCCATCACCTGAAGGATAACCGGCATCAGCTGGCTGAAGGAAGGAAAGACAAGCAGAGGGCACAGAGCTGCAGAACCCAGAGGAGGGAGAGAAGGGGAGGTCAAGGGTGAGGACAGAGGACACTGGATGGCCAGCTGGGCCCCAGGACACAGAGACCCAGCTAGCGGGACTGGGTACCGCGGAAGGTACATTTCGGAGACGTCCGGTCCGGACAGGGAAGAGACTGTGTGGGACGGGACTGAACCGGAAGGACGAAGACCAGGGCAGGCCTCCTGTGGAGCCCATCAGCCGTGTCCTCCTCCCAAGCAGCCACTTCTCAGACGAGAAAGCTGAGGCCCAGAGAGTGGAAAACGCGTCCAGGGTCACAGGACGGCAAGGGCGCAGCAGCGTGAGGCGAGCAGAGCCGCTAGCCGCAGGGGACACAGGCAGAGCACGCGGGGCCTCCGGGGCATGCTGCTGGGGCGGCTCCGCCTCAGAGGCTGTGTGGAGGGTCCTGAGAGCCCCGGCTCTGGGGCAGTAAAAGCCCTGGGGAGACTCTCCTGCCCCACCATTCTGCACCCAGATGAGCTCGGGCCGCTGGTGTCCCCGCTCCGTTTCCTCGGCTGCCAAATGGGCATGATGAGACTCGTCAGGCAGCTCTCTGCTGAGGATAAGCAGGGGAAGGTGCCCGACCCAGACAGGCACCCGTGGGGCCTCCTTCCCTTCCCTCCCCGGCAGGGCAGCCTGCCGAGCCCCTGGGGGCACACTCCAACCGTTGAGAGCACCTCCCATGCCCTGCCTCGTTTCACCCGCCAAAGGCTCACTCCACTGTCCTCACAGGGGCACACCATGGTCAGCACTTAGAAGTGTCCCTCTCGTGCGTACCGAGAGGAAGTTGTAGTGGGTGTTCTCTCCCTGAGACCTAGGAGTGGCTCTCAGCCTCTCTCAGGAACGGCTATGGCTTCCCTGGGCAACGGGAAATAAGTTGTAGATGCTCCTTTCCCTCTTTGCTTTGGCTGCTGGGGAGCTCAGAGCCTTGTCTAAATTTGATCACCTAGCCTGATTGGTTTCCTAGTGCTTACTGAGAGGGGACAACGTGGAGGCCCTCTGCACGAATGCAGACAACTTCTCCAGTATACACTGAAGGGAAGAAATATCCCTTAGACGTATCTTACTCCTCATTCTTTTTTTCCTCAAAATAGCAATACACCCGTAGCACCTGAACTTCCATCCCTCAGGTATGAACGTGTATGTGAAAATTTTGGGGGAACATCCTTCCACAAAGGCAAAAAGTGAAAGTATCATTCTATAAAAATGGGATCCTATAATTGGTCAACTATGTGTCATGGATACTATTTCATGTGAATGAGTATAAATCCACATGACTGTACAGTATACCATAATATGAATTACCATAATTTACATAGCCAGATCCTTATTTCAGTGCATTTAGGTTATGGCTCCTTGGGGCAACTGTAAAGCAAGCTGCCTTGGAATCCCTGGTCTAAGTGTTCTTCCCCTTTGTGTGCCACCCTTCTGATGAAAAAGCCTTAGAAATGGTCTCTTACTTTTGTTTGTAATTTGACAGTATGCTTTCCATTTTGTGATGGGTAAATCCTTTGGGGAAGAAGAAGAAACATGTTGACAAAATAAAATAAAATAAATGATGGCCTATTTATCCATTTATCAAAACAACGAAATATTATTTAGCCACAAAAAGGAATACATGTTACGACACGGACGGGCCTTGAAAACAGTGGGCTGATTGAAAGTCGCCGGTCACCGAAGATCGTAGGATTCCACGTATACGAAATGTCCCATAGAGACAGAAAGTGGATTAGGGCTGGGAGGGTGACAGCTGAAGGGTAGTGGGTTTTCTTTTGAGAAGAAATGTTCACAAATTGATGGGGTGACGGTTGTCAACGGTGTGAATGCCACTCAATTGTGCCATTGAATTGTACGTTTTAAATAGGTGAATGGTACAGGGGCTGCCCGGCAAGTATCCAGCCACATAATATGAAAACTAGAGGCATTCATGGCTGGATTTTCTTTTCTGGTCAGCCCTCGTAGATCTCAATAAGCTGCGACAACAAGTAAGTAAAACAGTAAAATAAAATAAAATACTGTAAACCGATCCCTAGGGCCTGGGTGGGGGCAGACAAGAGGCTGTAGGAGGACAGGAGACAACGGAGCTGGGACAAGAGCTGCTACAACGGGAGTCCTCGACCTAGGGAAGAAACCAAGAGGCGGTGTCTCTGCCCAAGTTTTGGGGGGACACAGGAGACTCCCCAGGGCCTCCCAGCAGAACAGACTGTGTCCCCAGCCCCACGTCCCCAGACAGCTGCTTCCCACCTGCTCCGAAGGCCTGTATCACAGGCGGACCTAGCTCCACAGGCGGACCTAGCTCCGTGCTTACGTCTTCACCATAGGTGGCGCGGGGCTCTCTGATCACAATCACTTTCTGAGCAGACCTACTCCCCCGCAAATTTGCGAATAAAAGGCAAGAAGCAACAAACTGAAAACAGGAAGCGGGAGAGTCCTCGGGGTCCCAGCAGCCAGGGAAGGTGGGAAGAGCAAGTGGCCCATTTCTTGCCCTGCCTTTATGGGTCTGGATCTTTGAGATCATCTGGGGAGGGTCCCCTCAGCGGACAGTAGGTATAGCTAACAATCCCACACAGCTCCATACATCAGCCTCATGTCCCTGGCAAAGAAATGGGCCACAGGGATTCTGCCACCTGCACTCCAACAGCCGGCTGTACACGGGGAGGAGGCAGTCAGCCCCCACAAGCTACCAGGTGGCCCCCAACATCCGGGAATCTCTCTCCTTTCCTATCACCCTCCGAAGGCCCTCAGACCAGCCAGTCCATGGGAGTGGCTCAGAGGTCTCCCTGTATCCCTCTCCTTTGTAGGTCCCTCCCATACTACCTCTGGGTGTAGCCATATCGCTTACTTTATCCAATGAAACAGCAGCAAACAAGATACAAACCGAATGAAAAAGTATTTGCATGCTTCTGGTTCCTCCCTCAAACCCCTGATCTGCCATGAGAACAAGCCCAGGTTAGTCAGCCAGAGAACGAGCAAACGCATCCCACCCAAGGCCATCCTCGCCCCAGCCCCAGCCCTCTGACAGCTGCCCTACATAAAACACATGAAGAAGTCCAGCCGAGATTAGCCAATCCAGGCCAGATCAGCAGAACAGCATAAGTGACCTGGAGAGTCTTGAAAAATAATGAAGAGTTCTTATTTTAAGCCTCTAAGCTTTGATATGACTTGTTATGCAGCAATGAACTAACTGACACAAAGCCAAACCTTGGCTCACAATCGCTACTCTCTCCAAGGCCCCACTGCCTTTCCTCACGGTCAAGGCCCCACACGTAGCCAGTACACTGCTGACACGTCCGGAGGTTCACTGAGAAACTGGCAGCCCCGTGAGAAAGAACCTAGTAAATTACTGCAGTTGAGGAAACTGAGGCTAGAGATGGCCCAGTGTCACTCAGCCCAGGAGCTGTAGGACCGGGACTTGGCCCCACGCCCCTGTTCGTGCTTCACAAGACAGAAACCGGGGGCTCCGAAGGGGTCTTTGATGACTCAGGATCACACAGCACTTTAGTGACAAGAAACCCAGGCTTCCTGACCCTGAATCCAGAGTTCCTGGGGCCACTGAAACCTTCCAGCAGGCTTATGTGCCAATAAAAGCTCTGTGCCTGGGTCCCACCCCTGACGACCCCCCCAGATTTAGTGAGTTGAGTTCCGTCTGAGGGCATTAACTGCAAATTTATATTTGAGGCCCCGTGTGCAGTGTTTTATGCATCCTTAAATACCAAAACATAATTACCAATGTCAATACATAATGTTTATTTCTTTCAGAACCGACATTTTAATTTTCCTGAGCAGGCAGGAAAAATGGTATGCATAAAAATAATGACAAATATTAAAAGTCTCCCGAATAAGAGACTGGGATCACCCGCGTAATCCTAAATTTAAATGCATTCATGATCACAGCCATATTAAAGGTCTGATAAGCCAAATTAGGTTCCATGTAAGCATAATTAATCTTCTTTTTCAATGAAGATATTACAAGAGTGTTAATTTGAATCCCAAAGGCCTTTGGGAAATTAAATTATATAGATAAAGCAAATATTTGACCTTTTGCAGATAATTACTATTTAAAAAAAAAATCACCATGCAAATGAACAGCACGTAAACCTTGGGTGTTACTGGGCCCTACCGAGATAAAGTTCTTTATAAATATTCAGCAAGTGCAGAGGCAGGTATTGGATTCTATGCAGCCTCCCAGCTTTCTTATTTCAAATTTGGAAGCATAAAACTCCAGCCGGGAGCCCTGGTGTTTATTAACAAATAATTGAATGGAATTGGCCAGTGCTGATTGTATCAAATTTGCAAATTATCCAGTATCATTTACAGGTCATTAAATTTCAAAAGCCACAGAGCAGTGGGGCTATAGTGATGGTCCCAGAGCCAGCGTTAAATGGGGTGAGCACCTCGCCATAGGATGGGCGTTACTGTCACCGCTGAGTCAGGTTCCCGGGTCCCCGGGAAGGATGGGCAAGAACCTGCACCAGTGTCACGGCCCTGCCCCTTAAGCCATCTGGTGGCCCTGAAGAAAAAAATGGTGCATAGGACCAAGTCCTGGTCCTGTGGCTCATGGGCTGGGTGACCCTGGACCACCTCTTGCCTAGGTTTCCTTGACAGTAAATGAGCAGAACTATACCACAGGTCATGACCTGGGAATATGCAATGAGATCAGGGATATAGGGTGCTCATGCCAGGGGCACTTTAGAGCTGGAGAGACCTGTGTTTGCATCCTGGTCCCCTACACACACACAGACACACACACAGACACACACACACACACACACAGACACACACACACACACACACACACACACACAGACACAGACACACACACACACACACACACACACACACACACACAACCAATGAGCAGGTCTCCTGAGTTTCCCAATCTGCAAAATGGGACTCTAGCACTATCATGATATCCTGTGGTTCTTGAGAAGATTAAATAAGAAAAAGGGCTCCTGGGGTGCCTTGGAGAGGGTAGGAGCTCCTGGAGGGGTAACTGTCTCAGCTAAGTCACTACCTCAAGCTCCCAAACAGGGAGCGGCCATGGTGCCTGGGCCCCCTCCCCAGTTGCTGACCATACTGTGTCTCTGGGCCTGAAGCAACCGTATGGGGCCCCAGTCCTCAAGCAACCCCCCCGCCCCAGAAGACTGTTTCCGCAGCTTTTGGTGCAGATCCCTCTCCAGAAAGAGCTCCAAACCACCAGTGCTGCTAACGGCTGGCATTGCTGAGCGCTACCCTGTGCACTCATCCAGGTGCTTTGCACGATATTGCATTTAATCCTCTAACACGCCTGTAAGAAAGGTCTGTTAATGACCCCCGAGAGGGTCATGGAGACTCAGAAGTGGCAGTATGAGGGCTCAAGGCTTACAGCCTTCCCCCCACAATGGTGCTGCTGCCCACACACCATAAGAGGCCAGGCCATTGCCATCCTGGTCTCCCCAAACCTTCTCAGGGGCCTGAACAGAAAGATAGAAGCCCATGCCACGCCACACACAAAGGCCTTTATGTCCATCAACTCACTCTAGCAGATCCCCAGGGTCCCTGGCTAGCCAAGCCTGAAGCTAGAGGGGATCATGGTCAGGTGACACCAAGAAAAGCTGCTAGCCTGAGGACCTCCCTAGTTCCCTGCCTGGCCACCATTATAGAATGGTGTCTACCTCAGTTTCCTCTTAAGATTGAGCTTGCCCACAGCTAGAGGAGACAGAAATCTTCAGATTCAAGTTCAGCCCTATTAGTGCTTCCACAAATAAAGCAGACTCATGAGGGAAAGGGCAAGAAGAGAATAACAGTGTGAACAACGATGGGACAGAGCAAGTGACCAGCTTTGCCTGGGGGAACTGATGGCTAGGCTTTCAGAGGGGACATTTTGAATGGGCTTTGAAGGATGAGTAGGAGGTCACCAAGTGGAGTAGAAAAGAAAGGGCATTCTTAGTGGAGGAAACAACAGAAGCAAAGAGAAGGAGGTGCATGCAGCATGTACTGGGGATCTAGGCACTATCTGAAGGCCCTGGTCATCACTCCTTGTGTGACCCCTCCAACCTCCACCCAGAGTACTGCCACCAGGTGTCAGCCTCACCTCTGAATCCACTGGACCTGGCACAATCCAAAGCTGGGCCAGCTCAGAGCCTGGCAGAGGGGTGAGGTCTTCAACAGCACTATTTGCCATCACGTCCCCAGCTCTGCTCGAGGCATCAAAGGCCCTGCATGGGTTCTACAGGAAAACAGGACAGTGACACATGGAGAGCAATAGTGATGCTCCACCAAACCCTGGGGCCCTTCCCACAGCCCCAGCAAGGCAAGGCCAGAGACTCAGCTCCCCGCAAGTGTCAGAATGGCCAGAAGCAAAGTCTCTTTCCCCCAGCGTCATCACACTGGGGTTTTCTATCTCTCTGATTGAAGCAGAATTGAATCTGACCAGGAAAAATTGAATTATACATTTCCTGATCATGTACTCTTCAAGCACTGGATGTTCTAGTCCCAATTAGTCTGCACTGATCTGGAAGGAAAGGGGAGACAAGAGGGGAGTGACAACTCAGCCTGGAGTTATCAGTGATTGATCAGCTGGGTCCTGAAAATAAAAACGTCAGGGCCTTCCCAAGTACCAGGACGTGAGCCTGGGGGAGGTCCACCTGCCACAGGAATTTGGTGTCCCCACAACTGGGGACAGTACCCAGGCCTTTCCAGCTGACAGAATTACTTCTGCAAGGAGATATTTGGGGTGGGACAATTAATGACTCGCCCATTAACTGCCAGATGGGTTCCACAACCAAGCACGAAACTCACATTAAACCTTAGATTGGCTTCGGACCCCCCCAGGTCCCCCGCTGCCCATCTCCTAATGATGGTCCTCCTGCAACCTCTTCTCACACCGAACACACTTTCCTGGTGGTTCAATCTGCCCACTCCGCTTTGGTCACCATCACCACCCCCAGACCTCTCTCTTGAGCTCCAAACCCAAGGATCGAGAAGCCGTCTGGGTATCCCCACTCAGGTGTCTAAAAAGCCTCGAACTCCACAAGGCCCAATGGAAGCAGGTTCTTCATTTACCGAGAGCACCAAAGCCAACGGGAACGAATGGGCACCTCACGCTGGGCACTGCCCTAGGCGCCCGAATCCTGCGTATTCCACGGGGCTCCCTAAGGGCCTGTGAGGGAAGGCTGCCGTGAGCCCTGGCTTGCAGACGCAGAACCAGTTTGCCTTCCTCGGTGTGAGGTTCTGTGGGAGAACCGCGGGGCCACAGCTCTGTCGATGCCCGTCTGCTGCTTCAAAGCCTGAAGCCCCCTGACTCGTTCCCGGCTGGGTCATCTCTTAGATGTGCTGCTTCCTCCGGCCTGGATCCCTGCACCGTATTTGCTTTGATCATTTTCCTAATTCAACACATTAACCAGGACTTACGGCCGCCTTCCGTTGACCTTGTCAGGAAGGGGCGGCCGTCTTGCCCTGCACAGTCCGTCTCTAATGTCCACCTCGGTGCAACCACGTCACTCGCTCCTCGAGACCTGCCATAATACCTACAGTTGCCCCACCTTTTCTCCTGCCTTCCAAGGGAGCTTTTCAAGACTGTCTGCCACGTCACTGAGTTGCCTTTCCATAAAGTCACTTCCACCACGGATGCTTCCACGGGTGTTACGATGCTTCTACTGCCTCTGAGCCCCGTGTAAGTCTTCCTTCGCTCAGCCGTCTCCCCCTCGTTATCACCAAGGCATCTGTTCATCTCAGCTTCCTCTCCTTAGGGCCTTCGGCTCGAACTTCATAAAAGCCACCATCTTCTTTCCCTGCATTCACACAAGGGTCTTCCTCACAAGATTCTAACATTTTCTTCTGAATCCGGAGAGAGCACTTTTCAGAGGACTAGTCCTCCTCTGAGTTTTGAACAGCATTCTCCGTCAATTATTCAGCAGTATTTTCTCCAGAGGTCCCAAAGCCATTTCTTGAAGACTATCAAACCACAGTGATTTAGTCACCAACTATTTATTAAGCACCATTATGTCCCAAGTACCACAAAGAATGCTGGAGAGGCATCGGTAGCTCCTGGCTACCCACTGGTCCAGAGAAACTGGAAATGTGTGTCTTCTTAGTCCTGGGGGACACTCTGCAAGGCAGGGACCAGGTCTGCCTTCTGCGCCTGCCCCAGGCCTGGCAGAGCCCTGTGGACGGGCCATGGAATCCTGACCAGGACCCGAAGGTGCTCATCATTCAGGAGAGAGAAAGGGTGACACTTGCCGCCCCTTCTCAGGTCTGGATTTGCACGGCCAGTTCCCGGAGCTGGGCTCCTGTGTTTTGTGATAGAGGCAGCTCCCTTTCCCAGCCCTCGTCTCACCTGTTGAGGCAGAGGCCCACCACAGAGCTGGGAGCCCGGGTCCTGCACTGCAGACTGGAAACAGAGCTACTGGCACCAAAGCTGAGCACACGAGAGACCACAGCAATAGCAGCTAAGAGAGGGGCTTCTGATAGACACGCCCAGGCCCTCTGCTGCCTAAACCAGGCTCCGGCCACTGCCCTGGGACACAGTGTCTGAGATCTTCTCAGAATAGAGCGAGCGGTGGCTCAGGCAAGGCAATCAAGTAGGAAAGAAAGAGGTTTTGTTGTCAGCAAGAGAAGTAGCCCTTTTCTTATCCCACTGTATTCAGGTATAATTGATACACACACAAAAAATGCATGTATTCAATGTATACAACTTGATGAGTTTGGACAAAAACACACACCCATGACAGCACCACCACAATGAAGGCAATAAATGGATCCATCACCGCCCAAGTCTCCTCGTGTCCCCTTAAGTTTTTTGTTTGCTTTGTGGTGAGAACACTTAACCTGAGACATACCACCTTGAAATCTTAAGTGCCTAACGCAGCATTGTTAACTGCAGACATTGTGCTGTACAGCAGGTCCTAGGGCCCATTCATCTGGCATGACTGGGACTTCATTCCACTTCAACACTCCCCCTTTCACCCTCTCGCCAGCCCCTGGTACCCGTCTTTCCATTCTCTGCCTCCGGGAGCTTGACCATTTTAGATACGTCGCAGAAGTGAGATGGTGCAGTATTTGCCATTCTGTGTCCAGCTTATTTCACTTAGCATCAGGTCCTCCAGGTCCGTCCACGTCACAAGTGGCAGGGTTTCCTTCTTTTGTGAGGCTAAACCGTAGTCCGTTGTAGGTATACGCGTACACCACATTTCTTTTTCCATTCAGATGTCAGTGGGCATGCGGGTTGTCGCCACGTCTTGGCTATTGTGAATAATCCTGCAGTGAAAAGGGAGCACAGATAAAGGAAAGGATTTCTTCATCTTCTCGGGTCAATGGAAAGGTCCTGAAGAAGCAAACACAGGGGGGAAAGCTCCATCTCAGACGGCTACGGTCCCCAGGGACGAGGTGATCCCCTGCCCTTAAGGAAAGGATACGATTGAGAAGAGAGAAAAGAACAAAGTAGCACGAAGACCAAGAAAACTCCTGGGTCGTGTTGCGTTATTTTAGAGGCGTTCCACCTGTGCTCACGTAAGCAGCATGTGTACTATGATACATGGGGGTCAACTTAATGCCCCCTGGGGTTTGCCACTCAAGTGCAGCCCCCAGGGCGACCTGCAATGGCTTCACCTGGGAACTTGTTAGAAATGCAAATTCTCAGGCAGGAATTTCACGAGATTCCCCGGGCGACTTCCCAGCTGACTGGAACCTAGCAGGGCTTCAACACCGGGGCGGCAAGAGGAGCGGGTGGGGGCGGTGAAGCCCACGGAGAAAAACACGCAGCTGTTGACTCCGGACCGCGGACGTACCCGGGTGTTCATTGTCTTAGCCTCTGCTTTTGAGTCGATTTGAAAATGAATTTGAAAAACAAGGCGCTGATGGAGTGACAGAGGAAACCACAGTCCACGACAGCAGAGGTCACGGCAGATAAGAAGCTCCAGGCTCCATGTCACAAATGCAAATAGCCACCACTGGCTCCAGGGACAGGACCGTCATAGGTGATTTGTCATGGGGCTGCTTTTAGGCGGCAGGGCATAGCTGTGGTCTCAAAGAACAGGGAGCAGCAGGGCTACCCCGGATGAATGAGAAGACCCACCGGGGACCCTCGGGGTGAGATGTGAGCACTCCGGAAACAAAGAGAAAATTCTAAGGGCCAGGACGCAGACCCTACTGAGGGGGTCTGCCCCGCCTGCGGAGCCGGGCCCCTGTGCTAGCTTCCTACCGTTACTGGAAAACGTGGCCACGAACTCGGGGGCTTAACGCAGCCCGCACGCCTGCTCTCACATTCCGGAGGCCTGCGACCAGGGCTGACTAGGCTCCCTCCGGGGGCCCTAGAGGGGCCCCTGCTTTGTTTCCTTGTGTTTCAGCTTCCAGAGCCTCGCCCCTTGCATTCCTTGACTCAGAGTCCCCTCCTTCAACTTCAAAGCCAGCATCTTAGCATCTTGCCTCAGTGCCCAAATTGCCTTCTTCCTCTGAAGTCTGCCTCTGCCTCCCTCGTAGAAGGAGCCTTGTGATCACATCAAGGGCCACCTGGATAACCCAGGATCGTCTCCCCATCTCAGGATCTTTCATCGCACCTGCAAAGCCCCATTAACTGTGTCAGATATTGTTCACAGGTTCTAGGGATTAGCCTGGATATTAGGGGGGCCTTTATTCAGTCCACCACAGCCTTTACATTCCAGAGAAAAGTGGCTTTTGTCCCAGAGTCCTACACAAAGCCAAAGAGTCAAACAAGAGGACAAAATAAAGATAGTTTATCATTTCTAATATCTACCACTCTGCACCCAAATTAAAAAAAAAAAGCTGTATATTGAGATACTTCTACAATAAAATAATAATAATTTTAAAATTATTTTCCACAACAAAAACATAACCCAATTTAAAGTGGGCAAAGATCCTGAATAGTTACCTCTCCAAATAAGATAATAATGGGAAATAAGCACATGAAAAGATGCTCAGCATCATCAGTCATTAGGGAAATGCAAACCCAAACCACAATGAGACAACCCTGTCACACCAAACAGGAGGGTTAGCATCAAAAACTGGAAAAAACTAGAGTTGGCAAGGATAGAGGGTGTGGGAACTGGAACCTTCTTACGTTGCCAGTGGGAACGTCGGCTGGGGCAGCCATTGTGGGAAACAGTTGGGCAGTTCATCCTTACGTTAAACACAGAATTACCATACAACCCTGCAACCCCACTCCTAGGTGTATGCCCCAAAGGGCCAGGATTCAAACAGGGACTGTAGGCGAATGTTCACAGCAGCGCTCGTCACAACCACCCAAAGGTGGAAACAATCCGAATGTATCCATCAGTTGACTCACAGCTGAAACGTGGTGCATCCATCCACGGAGTAGCAACCAGCCACAGAGAGGGATGAAGTGTGGCTCCATGCTACACATGCTGCACGCTTGAAAAATGTTACGTTAAGTACAAGAAGCCAGACACAAAAAGCCACATATTGTATGGTTGCATTTATATTAAATACCCACAACAGACAAATCCAGAGACAGAGAGAGACAGAGAGCGAGAGGGAGAAATCGATCAGTAGTTGCCAAGGGCTGGGGGCAGGGCAAACTGAGTGACTGCTTAATGGATCCAGGATCTCCTTTTAGAGTAGTTTAATGAAAGAGTGTTCTGGAACTATATAATGGTGATGGATGGATAACATTGTGAATGTACTTAATGCCACTGAATTATACGCTTTAAAATCATTAAAACAGTAAATTTTATGTTAAAGAAACTTAAGGAAGAGAAAAGGAGTCGACACAGGAAACAACAGCAGCTAAGGATGAGTTAGAGTCAAGGGAAGCACAAACCCCATGACCAGAGAACGCGCTGGCCCCGGTGTTGGGAACATCCCCCCTGGGCAGTAAGGGTTCCGATACATAAAATCACATTCTCTCCTCTACAGATCTAATCTATCACTTACTCGGTCCTGCAGTGACTATTTCCATAATCAAGGTGTATAAATGTATTTCACTGGGTTTTAAAGTTTAGAACCAATCTATAGAGAGATCATGAAAGACCATTATAGTAACAGAGAGGATGTAAATGTTATGAACCTTGGCAATGTAAGAATAATTATTTAACAAGAATGGGGGGGGGGGGGTAGGAGACATGGAAGAAAGTGTAAGTATCTGATTTCTTTATTTTCCATAGCAGTGACCCATGCTTATAGTCCAAAAGGAATAAATCGAGAAATAGGGACTTGGTATAATGATAAAAGTTACAAAATCAGTAATACCGTAACTACAGAATCCAGCAAGAGAACGGAGAGCTGGAAGGCAGGAAAGCGTGCTCTCACTTTCTCATCTTTCTTAGCAGGAGGAAATAGATAGTGTTGAAAAGCGGTAGGTCAAGAACTAGAATTGTTGTATTTATAACTTCAATTGTTTGTTGACCGCTGTTTTTGTCTGGTGACAGACCGCCTCCTGCCTTGAGGATGACCCACATGTGTGGTTAGTGGTTAAGGTGAGGTTGACCTATCCCTTTGGCCCTAGGGATGGTCACATGACACAGACTGACGAATCAGAATCTTCCCGGAGACTTTCTGGCCAGCACTCTGGGGGAAGATACTGACTTTCCCCTGGGGTGTCAAGTTGGGGGGATGTGAATCCAGGCCTTTCTGTGTTCATCTTCTTGCGACTGGGCATGCACCTGTGCACAGGCAGAAGCAAATCAGCTGATGGCACTGAGCCCCTAGATGTGCCTGAAGCTTGTATCACTCCAGATTTCTATCTTACTCAGTGAATTCCCCTTTAAAAAATAAAAGAAAATATGGAACATGAAAAGATCCTTTCTTAAGTTAACTCTAAAAGTAATAATAAAGCATTTTGTTTTGTTTTGTTTTTTCAAGTGTCCTGGGGCAGCCATTCGGCTCCCGTGCTGTGCTGACGAGAGGTCTGACCCACACGGTCCTCCAGGAGGAAGTGAAATTCAGCAGCACCGAAACGCAGCGAGGACAACGGCCCCTGTGATGACCCTGCGGCTTTCGGGGTCAGGCCACAGATGGCTGTTCAGGCTAGAACATCACCTGATGGGGCAACGATCATGACAGGAACCTGACAGCACGTTTGGACTTCAGTCCGAATGTCACGTTCTTGCCGTCATCATTACCCACTGGGGAATCTACACAGATAGTAATCCGTAAGTGAGAGTTTGATGAGGAACGGTCTATTTACATCGTTTCAAAGCACCTCCCACAAAATAATTACAAAGTAACGTTGCAGTTGTTGTCACGGGTGACTTACAGACACCCCCTTGACCAAGTGACCAAAATGAACGTCACCGGTAACAGAACGTACTGAATTTGCACACCCTGTACGTACTAAGAAAACACAGCATGACTTCCGGGTATTCCTCCTAGAATACCATCAGGACACATCGGACAAACCCAGCCGAGGGACATTCTAGAAGACAACCCCCAGGACGTCATGCAGCCATCGATAACTAATACAGTCGTGTTGTGCTTCGAAGGGGAATGCCCAGGTCTGTGGGAAACGCACGCCGACGTATTTGGGTGTGGGAGGATACCAGATGGGGTGTTACTCTCAAACGGTTCAGGAACCAAAAGTTCTTTATAATCGGCAACTTTTCTGTTAAGATTATTTCAGACTTAAGACAGTTATTTTTAAAAGCAGCAGTGTGTCCGGCGGACACGACAAGCCATGCCTCCCCGAGGCCCTTCCGTGACGTCCTGTGGCCCTCGGGGTAAAGTGCACGCCCCTGGGCCTGTCACTCCCGGCCACCTGTCAGGCCCCCTGTCCAGCCTGCCTCTGACACGCCCTCCAGACGGTGCCCTTCCCAGCAGTTCCCAGGAGCCAGGCTGATACCCCGCTCTGTGCTGCCTTTTTTCCGCCTGGAGCGGCCCACTCCCCTTCTCTCCTGCAGAGCCCCCCCAAATCCTCCAATACTCACTTCAGGAGTCACTTCCTCCGTGTCCCCCAGCTCCGCCTCCTTCCCCAGTCACAGCACAGAACGCAGTTCGTGTCACGGGCAGGGCCCGTCTCCTCCATCCGACCGTGAGCCCAGCAAAGGCCGAGCCGCATCCAATTCCCTGCGGGCGCGCAGCACCCGCCCTGGGCCGGGCCCCGGCGCACAGTGGGTGCTCCGTTCCAAGGACCTATGTTCCTGACCAGGCATGAGCAGCCGAGCACCCACAGCCACACCCCCGGGCCCCCCAGTAGGCAGAGCGGTACATTCAGGAGACAGGCGTCGCTGTGACGGGCCCTCCGGCCCCGGCAGTGCCCTGAGAAGGTCCCCCGGGAATTTCAGGCCCCGCAAAGAAGCAATTTGTACTCCAAGCCCGCTAATGAGTCCCTGAACCGAGGGATTAATTACTGCCTGTCGAAATTAGACTTCTCCCTTTCTTCAAGATGCATCTTCTTTTTATTCCTAATTAATTTTTAAAATTACGACGTCAGTGCAAAGTCTAATTTATTTTACTTTTAGCATTATTTCTCCGATAAGCAATTTCACTTTATGCCAGACGCCCTCCTTGGCGCCAATCTGTCACATCGGCGCTCGCGTCCAGGGGCCATGTCAGACCTGACTGCGTCGGCGCCGGGGCCTCTGAGGAGCCACTCCCCTTTCTGGGGCCTCACTGTCCCCACTGAGAAACGAAGGCACCCCACCAACCCACTTCTGAGGGTCCCTCCAGGCCTTACCACCTGCTGTCCCATGAGCTGATCCCTCCCTGTGTCCCAGGATCAAAGAGGGGTGACACTGGGTGGTGGCCTTGGAAATGCACAGCCCTCTAGGGCAGGGGTGCCCAACCTTGTGGCTTCCCAGGGCCACATTGGAAGAAGAAGAACTGTCCTGGGCCACACATACAATGCTCACACTAACCATAGATGATGAGCAAAAACTAAAAAGTAAAAAAAAGCTCCGTGCCTAATTTCGTCACGTTTTAAGGAACTTCACGAACGTGTGCTGGGCCACGCTCAGAGCCGCCCTGGGCCGCACGTTGGACACGTGTGCTGTACGTGACCCCTGGGGCTGCTGTTGACAAATCACCACACACTGGTGGCTTAGATGACAGAAACGTTTTCTCTCACAGTTCTGCAGGCTGGAAGGCCAAGATCGAGGTGCCATCAGGGCCGGGCGCCCTCTGAGACTCCAGGTCGAGTCCTTCCTCACCTCTTGGGGTGGCGGGCCGGCACCCCCGGCCTTCCCCAGCTCGCAGGCCTTCTCTCTGTGCTTGTCACTGCGTCACCACTTGAGGCTGTCCCCGCATGTCTCCCTCCCCTCTTTGTAAGTACACTACGTACAGTGGGTTGAGGGTCCAGCAGAACCCCGTGTGACCTCATCTTAACCGGTTACATCTACCGTGACCCTATTCCCAATAAGGTCCCCCTTGGAGACACTAAGGGATGGCACCTCAGTACATCTCTGGGGGACACAGCTCACCCACACCACAGGCCTAACCTCCCAGAGACCTGCTGTGTGACTTCGGGGGTGTCGCAATCCCTCTCTGGGCCTCAGTCTGTCCTGTCCTGCGGCCGCGGCTGCTCATCCCGGTCCTTCTGAAGAAACTGCTCTCCTGTCCTCACTGCGCCGCCTTCGGTCGCCTGCACAGCGGTGTGGGGACAGCAGCGCAGCGAGGTTTCCAACTGTATCTTCACCATAAAACAAACATTTCGCAAAGCCTTTTGATGTCACTTGAATGGAGTGAGGAAAGCACGGCTCAACCCCCCGCATTTTTAAATTTTATCCCTTTTGCTTTTTTCCCCTCCTTTAAAGCTTGTGTTTGCTTTCATGTTACACGTTATTTATTTAGTTGCTTGTCAATTAGTGCCTGTGCTCCTGGAGACGGGCACATTAGCAGCTGCAGAGGTCGGAGTGGAAATCTGCAGCCCAGTGGGTGCTCCTGAAGCCTCGCCTTCCCGAGTGAGCACACAGCACCTCTGTGTCATTTCAAAAGATGACCTTCCTCTGCCTCTTTCCCTGCCCCCAGCTCCTGATTTAATTCCAGCGGACTCCTCCAGAGTCACTGCTGCCCGGGTGAGAGGGCTTTGAGATGGCACTCTTTCAAACGCACTGGGATGATTTCTGCTCCTTTGTTGTCAGCTCAGCCAACACCCAGTACCACCAAGCACCCCTTTGAAAGGCACCTTTCTCTGCCTCCGACTCCTGGGAGTAAGAGAGGGTCCCTTGGCAGCTCCCAGAGGAAGACAAGAGCCCCCAGGGGTCAAGCGACTGAGTGTGACGCTTCCCGGGTCACACACAGCACAGGGCCTGCGGGGACAAAGGTTCTCCTGCTCCTAGAACCCAGCGGCCTGAGGGGGGTCCTCCCGCACCTTCAGGAGAAGCAAGGACAGGAAGCTGTGTGGCCTCAGGCCGTTCAGCTCGCCGAGCAGTTGCTTCCGGCACAATGAACACTAACTCACAGGACTCTGGCTGGAAGGCTGAGCAGTGAGAGATTCTACCTAAAACACCTTAAAACCGGAGGCTCGGGCCACAGGCATGGTGATGACAATGACGACGACATACGAGGGGAGGGCGGATTTTGTTATCCAACACCCTGCTGGCAGGACACTCTGGGGTTTTCTTTTCTCCAACATTCTGCCTGGGTGGCCGCACTCTGGTCGTGGGAAAACCAGAGGGTCGGGGTGGAGGCAGAGTGACAGGGAGCCAGCCCCAAGGCCCCGGCACGGGAGCCAGAGAGCACCCTCATCTGCTCCAGACCCCCAGGGTCTGCTCACCTCTCTCAGCTCACAGCCAACCCCTTCCGAGGGCCGACCAGGCCTGCGCAGGCCCTGCTGTCCTGTGCGCACAGCCCCTGCCACTCGCGCCCCACCCCCATGCCAGCACCCCCAGCACTGCTCCTCAGGTCACCCCGGCACCTCCCTGTCTTCGGGAGCTGCTTTAGCTGCTGCTGCCTTGCTCTGGGACACCCTCGCCTTGGGATACCCTTGCCCCAATAGCACCCTCATCTCCTTCCCGCTCTGCTCACCTCGACCCTCCTCGCGCCCCCCACCCCCACTTTGCTCTGCTCCCCTTCTCTGCTGGCTGGAACACATCTCCTCTGGCACAGAAGGTCGTCGGCCCCTCCACTGCACTCTGTCACTGCCAGAATCTAAGTGGGGGCCTTCGTTTTGGCCACCGATACACCCCAAGTGCCCAGAGCGCAGTACACAACAGGAGCTCTCGATGCCTGCGGGAGGAAGAGTCCACGCAGGCGAGGGGAGGCCTGCAGCCGGGAGGCCAGGGCCGGGCAGACAGGGCCGGGCAGGGGAAACTGCTCTCAGCTCGCTCGGAGCAGGGTCCCTGGGGCGCCCGATGACACCAAGCCTCCCTGCGCCTTGACCTCAGCCGCTGGGCGAGGCCTCCTGCCTGCAGGCCTCACTAACGGGTCCCTGTCATTTCCTCTGTGTCACTGTTAATTTCCTTTCTGGACAATGTGGGGCCACTGGTTTTTTTTTTGGGGGGGGGCGTCCCTTGGAGCCCCAGGGTTTGCGGGAGGGACCTCAAGAGGGGGTGGAGGTATAGTGAGTGGGCTGACCATCTGGGCTTTGGGCAGAGCTGACCCCTTCTGCCTGCCTTGTGGTTGGGGACCACAGCAGGACGAAGGCTGGGACTCGGGAGGCGCCTGCGTCCCCAGTTCTGGCGCCTGGGCAGGCCGCCTCATGTCTCTAGGCTTCGCCTTCCCCACCTGTCTAATCTGGGGTTACACCGAGCGCCCCCCGCGCAGAAGCGCGGGTGTTCCGGCTTCACGCCGTGGGAACGTCACGAGGAGGCATGGCGACAGGGTGAAGGCAGGGAGACAGTGTGTGCAGACGGACAATTATCATCACACAATATAACACCCTAATGGCAGACTCTTTTGTATTAGAATAGACATTACGGAGCACAGTTCCATCAAACGAATATAATAGACTTGTTTTATATTACAATGCACACTGTAATTACACATTTCAATAATTCTTTCAATGCATTACATAGAAGCGTTCTGAGGTAATGGAGTCCTGTAACCATATATAATAACTCGCCTATGGGGAGGACGCCACAGGTGGTGACAGGGCGACAGAGAGGCCTCCCAGCCTGCAGGGAGGAGCATTAACTCCCTCCAGCCCAGGGTCACGCGGCTCCTGCCCCTGATCTTCGGAGGTTCACGGCGGTGGGGGTGCCCATCTCTGTTGTCTCCTCTAAGACTTCGCAACCAGGATGGGGAGCTCATTACCTCTCGGGGTACCTATTCGATGGGCCCTGGCATTGTTACTCTACATGACCACGAGCCCCGGGCATGCAAATTCATGTGATGTCTAGATCTACACTGAGCTCACATCTGTGTTGATGCTTTCAGGCATTATGGTAGATTTCTACTGCCACCATAACAAATGACGCAAACTCAGTGGCTTCGAACTGCACACATTTTTTACCTTACAGTTCTGGGGGTCAGAAGTCTGACATGGGTCTCCGTGGGTTAAAATCAAGAAGCCAGCTGGACTGTCCTTCCTGGAGTTTCTGGGGCAGAACCCACTCTTCCAAGGTCACTTGCATAGCTCGTGTCATGGAAGCCCCCACGGCCCCGCCAACCCCTCCAGCCTGCCTCCTCCCCGTCCTTGACTGGATTCTGCCAGGTACACGACCCCTGGTGGGCCTTTACGAGGCGATGTCTCCCCCTAGGAGCCCTCTGTCCCCACCTGCTCAGCTCACAAATTCCCAGGGCACCACAGGGTACTCTCTCTGCCTGCCTCCAGGGCCCAGCAGGAGCCCCTTTCTCAGGTGCCCATACTGTTGTCACTTATCTAGATGGCACATAGTTAATCCTGTGCTTGCCTCTCCCCATCTAGCAGCTCTGGGGGAAGGTGGGTGTTAGATGTTGAATTTGATAAAACTGAGTATCTCACGTTTTAATCCCTTTCTATGCCGAATCTCCAGTCACCCTCGTGAGTCTCTCTCTCTCTCTCTCTCTCTCTCTCACACACACACACACACACACACACACACACACACGTTCCAGGTGGGCTCCAGCCATTACCTTCCACCACCAAAGAGCCTTGTAACCTGGTCTGTGACCCCTGACCCACCATCACGTCGGAGAAGCCAGGGTGGCCCTGTTCTCTTTCTCCCCCGTGTCTGCCGGCACCGCTGTTTGGAAGAAGTAACATTAATACAAATAAAAGACCTTTTAAAACCTGAAAACCTGTAATTAAACTCTCATGTGAATGCCTGTTAATAACGACATGATCGCATTTGTGTGGGAAGGTGGTTGGCAGACCCCGTGCGATTTTATTAGCATTGTGATCAAGTAAGAGAGGGCCTCATGGCGCTCAGTGCTCCCCTCTGGGGTCAGGTGGGGGCAGCGACTTTTCCCAAGGATGGGATCCAAGGGACAGAGGTGAACCCAGGAGGACAGACGCCTAAGAGGAGTCGGTGAGTCTTACTGAGGATAGAGACTGGCCAAGGCAGGGGCAGGGCTGGGCTTTGGATCTGGTGGTGGGAGGCTCCTGGGCAGGCTGCAGAGAAGCACAGTGTCAGCACAGGGTGCCCCAGTCCACCCCGAGCCTTGGCACTCACTGAACTGGGCTCACCCGCATGGCGGGGCGTGCGCTCTGCAACCTGCCAGCCTCTGTCTGAATCCAGCTCCACGTCCCACTGGCCCTGTGATGGGAGGCCACTCACTCTGTGGCCCTGTCCTTCATCTGAAAACAGCAGCATCTCCCCCCGCAGGGCTGTCATGTGATTGCGTGTGATAACGTTACAAAGACTGCCCGGCTCGGAGGAGCCCCTGAGGCAGCCAGTCTTCCCTCCTGGCATTACTGCTTGTGTTCTCCCTACCAGTCTTGAATACTTCCAGAAGGAGAGAGAAGCCCTAGGACTGTTGGTGAATGAATGTATTTGCTGCTCCGTGGCTGGCACTGGAGCTAGTGGTGAGCACAACACACCGGGCCTGTGCCCTCACGAACCGCCCAGCTGGTACCTTCCAGCTAGTAAGGAAGAAAAAACCGTACCCACACAATCCAAAGGCACAAGAGTGGCCAAGTGCCAGTGCGGGGCACATCATGCTGCAAGTGCATGAACAAGGGCTCCTGATCAGGAACTTTCTGAGCAGGCTCTGAGACATGGGCAGGAGCCAACTAGCAAGAGAAGAGACACCAGGGGAGTGAATGGGAGGATGCAAGGCAGGGGCAGCAACGTGCTGAGGTCCTGTGGCAGAGAGGAGCCCCAGGAGGCTGGAGCACGGGGAGCTGAGAGGCCAGGCAGCGGGAGGGAACCGAGGAACGGGTAGGCCTCAGCGCTCCGCGGGCAGGTCACGCCAAGTGCAGTGAGAAGCGCTCATCGTTAGGGACCGAGGACACAGGACGACGAGCTCTGCATTGTAAAGCATCGCTCCAGCTGTGAGGACACCAGGGCACGGAGGGGCGAGTGTGGGAGGGCCAGCTGGGAAGCCCCTGCAGCGACAAGTGCGAGACGACAGCCACCTGGACCAAGGCGGTGATGGGGATAAATAAAGCAACGGCCTCGGGCGAGGACGTGGACAGAGTGGGCAGAGTGGCCACGACTGTGGCCGGCATATGGAGGGTGAGGGAGGAGGCCGTGTCGGGCGACTTCCGGAAACGCTGCCAGCGGGCGGGGGGAGGGGGGGGTGCAGAACCTTCACTGAGATGAACAAGCAAACCCCAGTGAGGTGGCCAACACTGGGGCTCACAGTTAGCCATCCTTTTATTTCTACATAAAAATCTTGCAGGTGAGGAACCGAGGTCCGGGCGCTATTGGGAGCCCGGGCCCACCCAGGCCCACCCACGTGGCGCCCAGCAGGGCGAGGTGGGCAGGCCCTCCATGGTGGGAGGTAAGCACGTCTGGTCCCTGGGGCAGAATCCCAGGTTTCTTGGGAGATGGGATGAGTAATTTTGATAATTGAATTTTTGAGTTAGACTTAAAATATGGCCAAGACTGAAGAGGCAATTTGGCGGGGTCAGGAGCCCCCAGGCAGGCCGCTCTGCCGCGGCGACGCTGGAACTTACTGCCGAGACCACTCTTCCCCTGCCCACGGCCACTTACCTGTGGTCCCCCCCGCCCCACGCTGAGGAACTGGGTCTCTGGGCCCCTGCTCTGGTCACCCAGAGACGCTGGGATGGAAAAGGTGAAGTGCGAATGCTCTGGTTTGTAACGTGGGGGTGGGCTGCGGGCTTTGCAACAGACAGGATAACCCAGAGGACAAGGGAATTCAGAGAGCAGCTCTTGACAGACTCAGGTTCAAATCCTGACTCCAACACCTACTAAGGGGCTCCCCACCGGTTTTCTCATCTGTAAAACAGGCAGGACACTGAGCAGTGATTAGTGACCGAAGCACAGTGCGGCCACCGTGTGCAGGCGCCTGCAGCCTGGAGGGGCGAGGGCTCTCCCCTACGCACTCGGGGGAGGGCAGCCCCAGGTGGGCTCACGGCATGGTGCGCGGGCAGCCCCAGGTGGGCTGGAGGCCCTGGGCCTCTCCCCTCCGCTCTGCATGTTTAGCCCCTGCAGCTGCCGCTCTCCCCGGCGGCTCCTGGGCACAGCGGCTGAGTCGTTTCCCTGGCGGCAAACTGACGCATTCTCTGATCGCTGCTTCTGAGCCCCCTGAATTCAGCTGCCGGTAAACTTAACTCACCAGGGACAATGGAGCCTCTTCCAAGGTCCAAATGGTCCTTGTTTGCAGTCTGTTCTTGGCCCTACTCCAGCCCAAACAAACCGGGCTGCTCCCGCACCTTCCGGCGCAGGGAGGGCCTCCCCCGGCCCCGGCTGGGAATATTTCACACGACTCCAAACTGGGGGACAGAATTCACTTTGTGTGAATTACGGGATTCCTGAGGAGCCGTGGGTGACTGACGGGAGCGGCTGGCTAGACTCCCAGGGCACCCTCCTCCCAGGCCCTACTTCTCAGGTGCCTGGAATGTGCCAGAATCAAGTGGATCTCCCCTCACAACCCTTCGAGCTCATGCCCTTGCCAATGACCAAGTTCAGCTCCAGGGGGGCTGTGCCCTAAGCACATGTCAGGCAGTATTGTTCCCCTGAAGGTGCATCGGCCTGACTTCCAAGCCTCTCCGGGTCTAACCACCGTACCGCACGACACCAGCTGACACCTGCTGGGAGGCAGGGAGGTGGCGGGCACAGGGCTGAGGATGAAAGGCAGAGCGGAGCAGCAGGCGTCTCATTGGAGCGTGGCTGGCAGTGCCTCCCAGGGCTGCCCCGCTCAGGACTGAGCCCTGACTGCAAACGGGGCCCAGCCCTACCCCAGCTCAGGGACACCAGGGAGCCCAGGGCAAAGGTAGAGGACAATTAAACATGAAGGTCAGCGAGCACTGTGATCAAAGGGACACTGCAAGCCCAGTGCCCGCTACGGGCCGCACGCATCTCTCCCTTCTGGGAATGGCACCACATCACGGGGCTGCTCCAGGACGTGACTGTGAGTTGCTGAGTCCATGCCAGGTGCAGACGCTGGTGCCCCGGCCACGCCACGTGGCGGCATTCCTCTCTGGACACCTGCCTGGGCTCGGCAGAGAGCTCAGGCGGCATCCGAGGGCCGCACCACACCGAGACCCCAGCCTGTCCCATTTGGGCATTTGGGACCTGGGCTCTGAGGCTCCACACGAAGTAACTGCATCCGTTAGGTGGAATGAACCGTTTAAAGTGACTCCCCACACCGGGGGGCTGGCTGGGGAAAGCCAGTGGACAGGACACCCACCGCCGTGCGAGGTGGTGACACCTCAGCCCCACGGGCTGCCCAGCAGCACGACGCCAGCACCCACCTGGAGGCAGAGCACCCCAACCTTGCTTGACGGCAACCCTTAAACCAACTTTAGGACAGAAAGCATGATGAGGAAAAACGGACTTCCTCTGACCAGACAGTGCTCTTCCCCCGTCAGTGGGACAGACTCAGACAGACACAGCGCGCGCTCCGTGGGGAACCACAAGCTTTATTGGCTGGACGTCCTCAGGAGCCGGGTCTGCTGGGACTAGAGGTTCCCGGATGGGCGCCCCCGGGCCTCAGCTAGGAAAAGGGAGAGAAAAAGGAGAATTTAGGTCCAATGGGGGGCTTCTGAGGTAAGATCGCTGACAGTTAAAGGTGAGACTGTCATTCTGAAACTACTTTCGGAGACATAACCGTTTGGTCAGGAAATACTTACAGAACCAAATGACAATGAGATCGTATTGTACGCATTCATTCAAATATATTAATATTTACCAAACGCCTGCTATGTGCCAGGCACTGTGTTTCATCAGTAAAAACAGCGTACATGCGCAATCACCAACCACCGGGACCGTGACGTCCATGCACTGCTGGCAGAAACACAAGCTGTGCGTGGGGGACATGGACCCTGGTTTCCCTTTTCAGAAGAAGCTGTCTCCTGCCCTGCACCCACCCCCTGGCTCACACCACCCCCCTTCCCTGCCCTGCGCCCCCTCCCCCTGCCCTGCACCCACTCCCCCACTCCACAGCCACCCTGCTGCCCCACAGCCACCCTGCTGCCCCACAGCCACCCCCTGTCCCTAATGGCTTTGAATGAAAGACACTCGAAGGCATTACCTCCAGGTTTCCTCTGGCCTTCCGAAGGATTTTGTGGGTTACGAGCACTGAGGAGAGAGCAAAGAATGGGGTGATTAGATGCAGATGCCCAGAAAGACTGCATGAAAGCCGAATGAAGGGAGGAGCCCCCTGACCCCTGTGTGGCTCAGTCCTGAAGCATCCCGACCAGAGAGAGGTGTGAAGGCTCCACCTGCCCATCTCACATCAAGGACCAAAAAACCCATCAGAGAGGGCGGACCAGAGACCCCTCCAAGTGCACGCTAAGTCACACCCTCACAGCGACACCAGGGGCAGAGCAGAGCAGAGCAGAGCAGGCTATGCCACGTTCTAGAACACCAGGTGGGCTCTGCGAGGCCAGCTGGATGCCCAGGTATCCCCAGAGCTGCCCTCTGTGGGCCTGGGGGGTGACAGTGCAGGGAAGGGGCCTGCGCCTGCCTAGCGCCCCGCATGGTTTCCTAGGCCGTCCTGAGCAGCAGCTCTGGGGAGGGGATGTGCCTCCCTCCAAGCAGACCTATGTGTGAAGGTCAATCTGTGAAGTCCAACTTGTCGATGGCTGTTCTTTTGAGCCAGCTGCCGATGCCCCGGGAGAGGAAACCCCGGGGTCCTTCCTCCTCGGCTGCTTCAGCGGGCAGAGGAGCCCGACGTGGTCCAGCGCGTTCTACCGGGGCAGGAGGGGTGTCGGCGGGGCGGCGGCAGGCCAGGCGCGCGAGCAGCACACAGGCCGATGGCCAGCGACTCGGAGTTCGCGGGGGAACGGGAGTGCCCCGGCCAATCGGGGCAGCGACGTAAAGTGAGGTGGCTGCTGCCCCTGGCCGTTCTCCTGTCCCACATAAATGTCAGCGGCAGAAACGCCACCACAGATGAGATTTCTGGGCCTGGTCAGGGACCTGCTCTAGGATCTGGTGAGGGCCAGGGGATTGGCTTGCTCCCTGGGACAGACAGACAGACAGGCCTCTGGAACCGGGCCTCTGGCCAGCAGGGCCCAAGGCCAAGCTCCCCAATGGTCCATTCAGAACAGGAGCCATGCGGAGGCCCTGAGAAAGTCTTTCTTACAAAACATTTCCATCTTGGTTTGCAATATGTGACACCAGGGGAAGGACAGGCAGTGTGAGACTGCTTTAACTGGGCAGAACAGATTTCAGGGGTGCCTGCTGCCTCTCTGTGAGCCCCTTCCCCCCACCGACCCCATGCTCCAGGGCAGGGGTCCTACCCTGGGTCCAGGGGTATGCTTTGGGGTGTCCTAAATCTCTGGAAACTAGGTGCAAATCTCTGTGTGGACATGGACCTATGCATCTTTCTCAAGCGATCACACCTCTCCTGAGCGTCGCCAACGGGCCTGTGACTCAGAAAGATTAAGGGTCGCAGTGTGGCAGGTATGCATAGAAGTCCCAGGTCCCATGGCAGGGAGCGGTGGGGTCCTCAGGGCTCACTTTCTTTCCACTGCAGACTCTGCTCAGCTCGGCCCAGACAGGGACCCATAGTGGGCCCTTACTCTTCCCTGTCATCATGAGGGGAGGGGACAGGAAGGGACACCAGGCCAACTTTCACTTAGTCACTCCGAGCCAAAAGCAGACCTGTGAGGCCAGCAGGGTTTGGGAAATGTCCAAGGATCTGAGTTTTTGGGGTGAGCTGCCCAGCCAGGCCTAGGAGAAGGGATCACAGTTCAGGATCTGCCACCAGGTGGGCAACTGTGGGCTCGCTCTGTGCCAGGTATTGGGGATACAGAGATGAGTGACACCATGTTAGTATGGGAGATGCTTTGACACATTCAAGGTTTTTCTCACTATTAGTGGTTTCCCACCTCCATTCATTGGAGGTCAGTCTGACCTCCTGGGAAGAAAGAGGCAGACAACTAACATTTGCTGAACATCTACTCTGTCCTGGAAAGAGTACAGCAAAGATTAGGTGTCATTACATCCAATTTTACAGATGAGGAAACTGAGGAACTTTTTATCAAGTTGTGTTTAGAACCCAGGCCCATCCAGCCAGCTGAGTACTTTGGAATAACTCTCCAATCAGTCTGGCCCAAACATGCCACGACCACCTCAAACGCGACAACAGCTGGCACTGTCTTCCCCCAGGTCCCCTCCAGTGTGCTCCTACTCTCTACAAGTGACAAGAACCCACGGACACCTACCCCTCTGCCAAAGCCCCTCCTAAACGTCCTTCTAAGCCATGCCCTCTCCTCCATGGCCCCGTGTCGGCCCCATGAGGCCTCCCCGCTGCCTGCCTGGGGGCGTCCTGGCCCCTCCAGGCTCAGCCATGGGACCTGCTGGCACAGAAGCACCATGTCAGTCCCTGCTGCTCACCAGGTCCAGCCCTTATGGCCCTTTGTGTCTGGTCCCCACTTATCCCTCTCACCTCATCTCTCACAGCAAAAGCCTCGGCACGTTCTAAGCATGTCCTTACACACTCAGTTCTTGCCCGGGAGGCCGCCTGTCAGAATCCCGTTCCAGGTCCTTCCCTAACTCCTACTCACCCCTCAAGACCCAGCTGGTCCGGGGCCTTGAGCACCTCTTAGGCTGCCTGGGGTGTAGGTACATCGTCTTGCAACTCGCTTGTGTGTCTCCCCATTAAATCAAAGCTCTACGCTGCTAAGAACTATCTTGTCCACGTCTGTCCCCAGAGCCTGGCGCAGGGGCACAGAGCAGGAACGCAGGGACTAGGCCTCTCTCTTTTGCACCCAAACTCTGCCAGGCTCAAGGAGCATTTTCAAAAGGCTCCAGGGGGTGGCTAAGGAGAACACCCGGATGATAATCCATGTTCTGTGCCTCTCAGAAAGGCCCCAGTAATGCGGGACTGTGAGGAGAGCAGAACAAGGCAGCGAGGAGAGCGCCACAGTCGGCAGACACCCTAGGGCAGGGGAAGACAGGCAGACGGCCCGGGGCTGTGCATCAGGGGCTCCGCTCCTCTCTGCACGCAGCTGGTGAGTGCCAAGGCTCGACGCGGGGAAATGCAGCTGCTCCCCACCCTCCGGTCACTGTACCTCTCTGACCCCAAGTCTGCGCATCTGACTCGAGAAGTGTTTCTCAAACCCGGAGGCCCCCTGCCCGGCCGAGGCCCTCTCACCCACTTGGCCTGCGAACCGACCCCACTCATTGGTCGGGCAGCTGCAGCCTCCCCTGCAGGCAGATGGGACGGGTCGTGGCACGGCTCGGGGTGCCAGCCGCCCTGAGCCTGCCACCGAAGGCCTTTCACAGTGCAGTCCCCGTGCCCCCGATCCCTGCTGCCACGACCAGCCCAGCAGCACTAAGTCCGTAAGAAAGCCTTACTTCTTCCCTCCCTGCCTTTGTCTACTGTTCCCTTTCCATCCGACCAATGGCTGCTCCTCCTTGCAGACTCAGGTCACCCATCAGTCCGACCAAGCAGCCCACCTCCCACTCCCACCTCAGTGCCCCCCAGGACCGTACACACGTGGCCCTCACCACACGTGGCATGCACGCACCGTCTCCCAGGGAGAGCACAGTCCCAAGCTCAGCGCGGCCCCTCTGCACAAGTCTGGTAAGGGAATTCATCTGTCTGTACAGGTCACAGGGATGAAGCATGAGAGGAACCCAGAAGTAGGAGGCGTGAGGACAAAGGGTCGGGGCTCCCAAGTGGGCGGTCCAGGGGGACTTTTGCGTCCTCAGGGCAGGAAGTGGTCGCCATGGCGGCCCCCTCCCCCCAACCGCTCACTTACACTGATCAAAGATGACTTTTTCCTGGTGCTTGCTCAGCTGCAAAAGCTTCATGGTGTTTTGCAACTGCTCTTCTTGTTCAAACAATTTTTTCTGTAGTTTGGTGATCTCTGCCTTCATTTCTCCAATCTAAAGAGAAAAGAAATGAGAAAAATGAACAAAGATCATAGAACATCACATCACATAGGCAGAATTAAAACCATGTAAAAAGATGCTCAACCTTACTAACCAAGATACTCTAATGAAAACTCGAAGCCACTTCCCCCTGATCAGGTAAGATGGAAAAACCAATTAAAATGCAGTGATAAATGAGCGTGTGGGCAAAGCCTCAGGAGAGCTGGTGGACGGGGAAGCATGTGGCCCAGGTGGACCGCCCCGGCAGAATGATAAAAGGTGTTGAACCCTCTGACCCAGTAATTTACCCAAAGGAAGGATAATACAAGCACAGGAAGATGCGTGTGTTCAGGATGTTCATCTCAGCGTTGTTCATAACAGGAAAAAATAAACAACCTGATTTGTTTCAACAGGGGTCTAGATAAATAATCACGGTCCTTACATACAGTGGAATAATTCTGCAGCTATTAAAAATGATGTTGTATTATAGACCTCTATTTGTTGACACTGAAAGATGATAATAATTAGTGACAGAAAGAGCCCAGAATAGCTACTGTATAGCAGGCACTCCTGTTTCATAAAAATTGAATACACAGATCTATATCCATAGATGGGTATATATGAGGGCTGTCCAGAAAAAATGCAGCCATAGATGCCTCTATTTTTCATATTACATGGCTGGATACTTTCCAGACGGCCCTTTTCTATGAAGATGTCTAGAAAAATCTGGTGACACAGGGATGTCATCAAATGTTAAGTGATTATCCCTGAGGAATGTGATTTGGAATGCTTAATTTTGATTTTTAAAAATTAAGAATTGATCAAATTTTTTAACAAAAACTACAATGCTGATTTAAAATTTTTTTAATGCTTAAATAGTGAAAAGAGATAGCAAAGTATTATCAGGAGAGTATGATCCATTAGGAGAATCTATTTGACTTATCAGGGGTAAAAAAAAAACAAAACACAAACAGGCAGCAAAACCAGAGTCCCAGTCCTCTGGAGTGAGTGTGCACACCACAGAGGCTGTCTCAACTGGTCTCCACCTAACTGGTTCACAGTTAAGGACACCCCTTTTCTCATAGAACACCCCAACGGTAAGGTACCCCAGCACAGGCTACTTGCTGTCACAATGAAACACCTCCGCTCCAAAGAGGAGAGACGTCGGACTGCCAGCTTACAGAGAGTCACTTCAGTTTGTTCCCAAACTTACTTACGCCATGTGTACTCATAATCCATTACGGCAGGTCCTCGGATCACGTTGTTTCTTTCGTTTGACATCATTTCATTATAATGTTGATGAGATGCCACAGGAATTTATATCAATTAGTCTACAGCACAACGGTTTTGTCATACATCATTTCTCTTAAAAGTCGCAGAATCTCCACTGCTGAAGCTATGTCACTTGAGCAAGTCTCTCCTTGTCCCTAAGCCTGTTTCCCAGTCTGCAGACATGGAGACGTGGCCTCAATGATGGTCTCCAGGAATCCTTCTAGCTCCAAGCGCCCCGAGTCATCATAAACAGCCCAGGACCCATCTCTGCCCTGGGATTAGCACCCACAACCAACCCCCAGCAACTCTACAGCAAGATGGGTCTGCTCAAAACAAGGCACCTGCAAAACGAGTAGCTGCTGTGAAATCTAACGGCTGCGTTTCCTGGGAAGTGGTGTTTCATTTACTTAGCTCTGTGGGTAACTTCTGTGTTTGCATCTGTGCGAGCAGGTGGTCATTCTATCAGTAGTAAGCTTGCAGAACAATCATTTAAGTATATAATAGGAAATGTAAATAAGTTTATATATAAAATTGTTTAAGAATGGAAAGTATTTAAAAGTCCAGTTATATGTTCTTTTATGTAACACATAGTTTAATAAAGTTCCTGTTTATGGGGGGGAAAAGGTCTCAGAACCTGTTGATGACATTAAGTGAGGACTTACTGCATATAATTTAATTATTAAGTAAACCTGTGAAATACATGTACAAAATGATAGAATTGGTTGTTTGAAAACTAACATATGCTTCAGGAAAGTCCTGATAGACGAAAGTCACTAAAAAGCACATTTCTTACAAATTAAGTGTGGGTGAATCAACCATAAAAGTTGTGGGAGGAACACAGTCCAGAAGAATTCTATATTCAAATTGCTTTGCAAGTGTCTAAGTTTCTTCTTCATCTTAAAAAAAAACAAACCCCAGAAATTGGAAGTGACAGATATACATTATAAATGCAGTTTATGAAAAAGAGGAAATGTAGAAATCCAATCAGTAGACACATATTCAAAGAAAAGGCCCTAGCCCGACATCAAAAGAATAGCAAATGAACGTACATTTAACTGCTAAACTAAAATGTTTAAGGTATGTATCATTTTCTTATTTCCTGCTTTAACCTACTTGTAAGATTAACCAATTGTGTCAGCTATAAGGATTTTGGCTATAATTCCAAAACAGGTCCTAATTTAAACATTAGGCTTTCTTTGATTCTCTTCCTCACGCGAAGAGCCCACAGAGATTTGTGTTCTGGTTGTGGCTTCAAAGGCCACACATTCTAGGACAGTCACTCTATAGTCAGAGCCTTAGCTCCTTCCACTCTGTAAAACAGGGCAATCCCTGGCCCACACATCACAGTGCGACAGCGACACTCAAATGAGACGACGCCTGAAGACAGAATGACGGCCCACCCCTGCCCGCCTACCCTCTATTGCTCTCTCTAAAGTCAACTCAGGCATCACCTCCAGGACTGCTCCTAAGACTCCAGGTTGGTTTCTGCTCCTTTCGTGCCCACTGGGCCTGGTGCGTCCCCTTCACTGCCCACTCACACCGATGGTAACTGGTCACTGACTTGTGTGCTTCCCCTCCTGCATGACAAGCTCCCTGAGGGCAGAACTCGATTCCTCCTCTGACCACCAGCGCCTGGCACGGAGTAGCTGCTGTGAGGCCGTCTGGCACCCGGCGGGTTAATTTTCACCTGCACTCTCAAAACACTCTGTACGGAGTCTACCCAGCACTTAAAACAAGGAATTTAGCTTATTTATGTGCCTGCTGTTCCTCTGAACTAAAATCTTCATTTTTACAGGATGAGCACAGCATGGGGGAAAGCAGGGCTCTGAAGCCCTGCTCCATCACTTGCAGCTGTCGTGACCATGGAGCAGGGGAGTTTCAGTTCTTACTTCCGGGAAATGGGACTAATAATCCCTAATTCTGGGAGGGCTGTGGGAGCAAGCCAGCGAGGCGCTGAGTGCGCAGCAGGATGCCCGACACCAGGTCCATGGGGCTGGGCTGAGCTGAGAACCACCAGGAGGCAGGAAGCGCAGACTTACACAGGAGCATTCTGCTGGCTTCTGGAGCTGCATGGTATTTTCTTTGTCACACTGAAAATTCTCATCTATTTACAAAAGTAGAGAGAATAGGACAATGAACCACCAGGCCCCCACCCAGCCTCAGCAACCACCTAGTCGGTCAAAGCCACTTCGGGGACATCCCTGCCCATCCTTACCCTAAATTCTTTTTAAAACCAACCCTAGAAGCCAACCATATTTCATCCATAAAAAATTTTAGTATATAGCTCTAGAAGAGAAAGATTCTTTAAAAAAGAAACACAATATAATGATCACATCTAGAACAATGACAATACTTGCTTCCTATTACCTGACTGCCTCATAATTTTCTTCTTGAATAATTGGTTTGATTCCACTTAAACTGGAATGCCAATGAATGGCATGTTTTGTTTTGCACTTGATTGATTTGTCTGTTAAATTTCTTTTAATCCAGTAGTTCTCAGAGCCACTGAAAGGACTTGCAGAAACAGACGCTGAAGCCCACTCCCAGACATGCTGACTCAGTGGGTCCAGGGTATGAGGCCCACCAATTGCCTTTCAAGTTTCCAGATGATGCCGATAGTGCTGGTCCAGGGACCATAATTTCAGAACCACTGCAAATCTGCAAGTTTCACTCCTCCTTTTCCCTCTTTCTTCCAGGATGGAAACACTCATATTTCAAATGTCCTGCCCCACACCTAGAATCAAGCCATTTCTCCAAGAAGCCCTACTTCCTTTTAGTAGGAAAAGGGATTTACAAAGCACAATGGGCACAAGGGGTGCTCAATGGTTCTGGAGTGGACATTTCGAAAGCCTTTTAAGTAGAAAGAACTAGTAACATGTTTTAATAGGAAATATCTCGTAAGTTCATACTGATATTTCCAATTCAAATTAAAGATTGCAGTTTTACTTCTTTGATTACTTATTTATTTTTTGTATCTTTTCCCTGATAGTAAAAAACTCAACATAATTAGTTATTTGTTTTAGGTCTATAATAGAACTATAATAGTCTCATCATATCAATACCAATATTATTACCAGCAGTTTAATCACTAAAAAGTTAAAAAAAATTTTTTTTTGCAGTTCTTTTCTTCCCTTACAGTATTCCCACTAGGGATAATATACAGTCAAATTATTGTTTTAATCATTGAAATGTTTCCTCTTTGTGTAGTTATGCCTTTAATACTATATAAACTGAGCTTTGTTTGTTTTATCTTGATATGAATTTTTAGAAATTGCTTTCTCATTTTGATTTGTTTTTATTTATAATTATGTAAAGCACTTACATGGTTTCAAAGTCAATTTACAAAACAAGGTCTGTTCAGAGAAGGATACCTTCCATCCCTGTCCTTCCATCCCTTCCTCCCCACCCCTGAAGCAGCCCATTTTGCTGCTACTGTTTATCCTTCCATTTAAAACAAAATTTACAAATGAATGTGTCCATGTTTGTATCTCTCCCCACAAAGTGCTTAGATAAACTGGTGTATCTGATCACGCTTTCAGAGTCATCCTAGGGACTGTGGGGGATGGTGTATTAAATGCAAAAGGCGAATTAATGACACTCAGAAAATGCTAGGTAGTAAAAAAAAAACATTGGGATTGCTGATGAAAACTTGGAAATCTGATTTGCACACATTTCACACCAAGAAAAAGGCACTGTATGAAACACAGGTGGATACAGAAAGTGACTAGAGGCAATTTAACACCACCCAGGGGGTCTGTGCACATGAGCAAGCACATCGGAGCATCAGCAAGGTCCTTTGTGTGACTTTAAAGTTCTAGGATGCTAAAGTGAGCATAATCGATGCCCGAGAAAGCCCCAGAAAGAAGGGGCGAATAGCCACAAGCACTGACCAATCCCTGGACTAATATGCCATGGGGGTGGTCAGTGTGACCAGAATTCACATCTACAACACATATGCACATGCACACATGCACACGCGCGCACACACACACACACACACACACACACACAGAGAAATAGGAACTGCATTCTGCCTATTGAGCAGACATTACTAAGTACTGAGGACAAAAACATTACACATGGTAAACTATTTAGTTCAGATGTGCAGTGCTTTAAAAATCATATGGGCAAATACTAATTTGAGAGTATAAAAGGAAATCATTCTTTAATTCATTCAAACATATAAAGGAAAAGACTCTGGCCCATCATGGAAAACAGAGGGAGACAGATATTAAACAAATGAAAATATAATTTGTGATAAGGGCGATCATGAAACAGAAGAGGATGTGTGACTGAGTGAACAGGGAGCCCTCTCTGACCTTGAAGCAACACTGAAGCTGAGACCTGAAGGGTGAGAAGGAGCCAGTCAGCCAGGAGGGATGTGGGGGACAGGCAGTCCAAGTATCTGTGTCACCTGAGCCTGAGACAGACGAGAGCTTGGTGGGTTAGAAGAAAAGGAGAGGACAATAAGGGCTGAAGCCCAGTGGGCCCCTCTTCCCTGCAACAACCCACCTTCTACTCCAGGCCCCCAACAGTCAGAAGTGGGCAAAACGTGATTTTCCTGCATCCTGACTGGTTACATACTTCCCCAAGCTTCGTGAACCCGAACCTGCTCCCCGGGATCCAAGATGGAAATCACAGGACAGGCTCCTTAGAACTTCCAAGTCGAGAGAGCTGCTTCACCGTGACTTCCCGGCCATAGCTGACACATCTGAGAGCTGTTCAAAGCGGGCTACCCAGATGTGCGACGACACGGGATGCCAATTTCCTCTCTGCCTTCTTGCTGGCTCTTGGCGGGAATTTACAGGTTGGGTGGGTGAGTATCTCTCAGGCCACCAAGCAAAGAGGAGGAACCCCTCCTCAAGCGGCGTGCTCTCTGGCCAGGGAGTTTCGGATTACCAGAGAGGGCGCTCACCATCGGAATACCACGTGATCCTGGGAGCCCCGCCGCTCGGCCTGACCCCTGACCACGGGACATGGGGATGAGGACGGTGTGGGAGCACCTGCTCTTAATTCAGTCACAGGAAGTGATGGCAAAGTTGAGCTTTTAAGGGACGTCTCAATGGTTTTATAATAAATGATTTTCATTGATTAAAATAAAAGTAGTTTCTAAGTAGTTAAAACAAATTTGAACAAAGCCCACTAAATAGTAATGCTGAAAGCTAACACATCTAAGACACGACGGTCCAGAAAAAGGCATCAGTACTGAAAGGGACCTTTGAGGACAAGGGAAGGAACTAGTTCACGAGGACAAGCTGGGACCGAAAGCCCTTAAAAGGAAAGCTCATCCTTTGGATCAGATACTTGCGCTTTCAAACCAGCTCTGTGACCTTGAGTGTGGGCCTCGCTCCCGAACCCCCGGTTTCCTCATGTGTAGAATGCAAACAGGATTTCTCCCAACAGAGCTATGCTAGGAGTGGTGACAGGCTGGGTGGGGGCAGCAGGGGTGCTGGGGAGTGAGTGACCAGGGAACAGCCATCGCAGTGCCTGGCACGCACTCTTAACAAACGTGGCACCTTCCCTGCCCTCCCACACATTGCCCAAACTGAGGGCACGTCTGCTGTGAGCAGGTCCCGTGCTGGACATAAAGGAGATGGAACCACAAGCCCTAGTAGCATCCTCAAACCTCTGAATCCACGTGTCACCACCCACCTGCTCACAGTGAAGTGTGCACTGGCCGTCTGCGGGGAGTGAGACCCTCCAGAGAAGCGTCAGTGACCTCGCGGCCTCTTCCAGGATCAGCTTGGCTGTATTCACGCTGGTGACAAACCTGCTCAAGGGCGCCGAGTGCAGACCCTGCGTGGGGGATAGAAGCCTGCTGTTATGTGCAGCCTTGACAAAGACTATGGACAAGTGGCTTTAATGGGCAGCATAAATCTGCAGACGGCAGGGCTTGTGTTCCACAGGCTGAGCCAGAGCCTGGTGCCAGACGACACCAATTTACTGTTCTTAAAGACTGTGAATTATAGATTACGAGAGAGTCCAGCTGTGATTTTAGCCCAATCAATAACCATGATTAAGAACCACCTGCATTAACTATATTGACTATGCCAAGAGGAGGGTCGTGGTAGGACCACTCTCACGATGCCAACTGCGAGTAACGTGACAGCAACATTTCTGTCTCAGCCGTCCCCGCTGACGGGCTCCCTCACCCTCTCTGCTGGCAGAAGCAAACTCCAACGGGGGATGTCAAGGACGTGAGAAAGCGAAGAACGTGAGTCAGAGAGAGGAAAAACAAAATACATTTAAAAATAAGAAGCGAAAGGAGCACTGTCTTCACAATAAAATAATACAAAATAAAACAATACACCTGCTTTTAAGCTATCAAATTGGGGAAAAAAATAACCCAAAACACTCTTATGAATAAAAACACTCAGTGAAGACAAAGGGGGAGTGAGATAACATTATTTTGGGGAAGCGGCACAGCAACAGTTATCACAACCAGAGGAGCTCATGACCTTCAAGCACTCACTTCCACGTCCAGGAATTCGTCCCTCATGCACTAATCAAAGTTACGACCAGAGATCTATTTAAAGACCATCACCGCTTTAATGTCCACAAGCAGGTGAAAGAGCACACAAATGGTGGTACATCCACAAGGCAGCTTATTTTCAGCCATCAAAAACCAAGTTCTAGACACGTGAGGGTTCTCCGGAAAGTACCCAGCTGTGTGCTATGAAAAACAGAGGCATTTATGGCTGGATTTTTTCCAGACAGCCCTCGTACACTGAACGAGATAGGAAAAATGTTAATGTGAACTGAAAGTCAAAATACGAAATTTGCACATGTCTGAGTTAGTGTCACTAAACTTTATGAATGACCTAAAAGTCCACATATCAAAATTTTCAGTGTTGCGCCACTATGTGGTATTTTTATACATGTTTGGTTTTTATGCTTTTCTACAGCTTCTAGCTTTTGTACAATAAACATTATTGTACAGGAGCAACAGTATTACTAACATTAATGAATGCATTTAACAAATATTTACCATGCACCTATTCCATGCCAGGCCTGTGCTAGGCAGTGGGTATACAGGTAACCCCCACATTACGTGGAACTTTTACAGCATGGCTGCACTCTAACACGATTTGAGAATTGGGGGGAAGCCCTCGTACAACACGGCGCCCTAGAACACCATTTCACTCTAACACGGCTAGAGAATTAGAGAAATCCCCAAACAACACAGAGCATGGTAACAGCTTTTAAGGGCAAAAGACATTTAATACATAGTAATATGTTATACTTTTGGTGACAACTGCTTTAATAAAGACATTTCTCTTCATTATAAAAATATAATACTATGTTTTTTTAATTTTTGGAAGCTAACCCCCTTTTTTGTACTAGTTCTTTGTTTTGTATAACATGGATTTGCACACCATAGCATATTTAGGAACCTAGCAACCGTGTTATACGAGGGTTGCCTGTATGATATTGAGCAAAACAGACACTACTCCTGCTTTCCCGGACCTTATTACCTAGTGGACTATAAAGTGCAAAGGTGATTTTTATAACACAATCATAAAACAAAAAGGCAAAAAAGCTATCAGGAAGTAGGGGACTCAATGATCCTCAGCAAGTACATGAGAAGAGGGACCAGAAATGTGACCCATGGAAGTTTGGAGGCTGGTCCAGTCTGGGGAGCGGGGAGTGGCAGGATAGAGAAAATCTGACCCCATGTCTTGGAGGAAGTAAATGAGTAACTTGATGTCAACAGCCTGGCCCATGGGTCCTCAACAAAAGGCCACTTTACAATGAGGAGGACTCTGTTAGGATGAGGCAAGGAGAAGGGGCAGGCAGAAGGGCCTGAGGGGTCTTCCGCGGCGGAGGGCACAGGGAGCCTGGATGCGGCTGGGAAGCAGGACCACAGCTGCGGCCCCACCTGGCCAGAGCAGGACACACACGGGGGGACAATGGGGACATCGGTGGGCAGCGAGGAAGGAGCAGACCTAGAAATCAGAGCCCTTGATGTCTGAACAGTGGCTGGAGGAAGTGGAGGATTCTGTACAGGTGAGGGAGGTGACGGAAATGGTCTTTCCTTGGGAAGCAGTGTCATGACACAGAACAAGGGCACCCTGGAGGCTAGAGCACTGAGTTCAGATCCGACTGCTCCACGTTACTGCACCTCAGCCTCTGTACCTACTTCATGGGCTGCTCTGGGATGAAAGAAAATACTGTTTAAAGTTCCTCCACACCGGGGCCCACACTCTTGAGGGGGTGTAGGCAGCTCATCACTAAGCGGTTGAGAAATGAGGGTGCGGTTGATCACCCCTACGTGAGGAACAGGACTGCAGCCCCAGAGCCTGCGCGCAGAGCCTGGATGGGTGGTGGCTGGGTGAACGGCAGATGAACGCATGGACGCACTGAGGGACCATGGACAGAAGGGCAATGGGAGACTGCATGGACACAGGCAGCTGGGGAGCAGATGCCATTGAAGCGATGACAGTAACACAGGGTACCAACCCCAACAGTGTTCCTCCCACAGAAAACAGCAAAGCCCCCGCGACTGGACCTGACCTCTCAGCTTCCATGGGTTACTTCCAGGTTCCTCATTTCAGGGCCTTACTGAAGAGATGCGTGCCCACTGCCCACTCATGCCCTGAGCCCACACGTCCACCCCTGCCCCCAGAGAGCACGTCTCCCTGCAGCTTACCTCTGCTCCTAGCTGTTGGCTTGCGGGGCTGGGAGCCTCTTGGATCTGAGTGTCCATCTCAGCGAGGAGCTTCTGGCCCTGAGCAATCTGCTTGCAGAGGGCATCGTAGTCCTCAAACAGGCCCAGGACGTGGCAGCCACTCCTGTTGGCCCACCGGTGGTGGCCGGGGACCAGGCAGGATGTGGATGGAGTGCCGGTAGCTGAGCTGACACTGACGGAGGAGAGGGAGTCCAGCTCATTCCCAGCGAACAGAGGAGACCCTGAAGCTACAGAAAGGAGGGAAGCTGTCAGACCTACAGGGAGTGGCACCTTGTGTTCCATGAGCTGTGTGAGGCCAGTTGGGAGGGTTAACAGCGGCCGCCGGTTCCAAATGCCACCTGACACAGCCTGGAGAGGGCAGAGGCCGGGCTCTAGGACCTCTGTCTGTGTGCCACCCAGTGCCGGGCTTATCCATCTGGTGGGAGAAGCTCAATTCCACTCTACCAACACTGATCAGGTCAGGCAGCCACTGTGCAGAGGAGCCCCGATTTACAGAGATGAATCAAGGCAGGGCCTGCAGTCCAGGAGCCCATGGGCTGATGAGAATATGGACACTGTGTGGGAGGGGTCCCAGCACAGCGACGAGGAGCCGGGGCTCACAGTTAAACACAGTCAATCGTGCAGGAGGGGAGCTCAGGGAAGGCTTCCTAGAAGATACAGTGGCTGAACTGGGTCGAACAGGTAGTGAGAATTACACTAAACAAAGGTAAAAGCCTGTTGTTGTTTTTTTGCTTTTGGATCACCAGAAGCCTGAATACATAATTCTCACTGGGGACAGCAGGAAAGGCATTTCACAGAGAGGTCTGCATTCATGACACGTGCTGAGGAAGCAACAGGACACTCGCTGGCAGAGAATGCGACAGGGCAGTCTGTAAAAGGCGAGAGCCACACTGCCAAGTCCCCGTGAGAGGAACGTAGCCTACCAGCAGGACAGTGACCCATCTGTGTGCGACTATGAGAGCAGAGGGACAGGGCTGGATGCTGGGGGTCCCTGGAAGCCAAACAAAGGTGTCACTGAGGTTAGTAACACACAGGAACAGACTAAACTGGCTTGGAGAATGAGAACTCTAGCTAGAGATGCTGAGAACACGAAGCCCCGAGCCCTGACAGACGACGGCTTGGGACCAGGGACCCCCTTCCCTTCCATTAGAAACGTCCTCCTGCCAAACCCAACCCTGCCAGCTTTGCAGACTTCGGCTTTATACCTGATCTTGGTGCCACTGCCAGGGTGGAATCAAACAGATCGTGTGAACTAGTCATTGCCACAGGACATCTGCCACCATCTACAAAATGCAAAATAAGAGAAGGAAAACAAACTGTCAGAAGTTTTCATTCCACTGCCATCCACATTTGAGAGGAAGCGAACAGAGTGAAAGCAGCGAAGCATCTGACACACACAAGTACCTGGGCAGGACACTGGGGTTGAGAGGGAGCAGGCCCGGTCCCCACCCTGGCAGGACCCTCTTGTCCAGACAAGTGAAGAAGCCGTTTCCCTTCCCAGCGTGCAGGGCTAAGGGTGGGAAGCATGGGGCTGTGGGAGCCCAGGGGAGGGGAGCTAACCCCGAAGAGAGAAAGAAATGCAGGCAGAGGAACGAGCAGAGGCAAAGGCATGGAGGAGCAGGCGTCACGACCCACTCAGGGAGTGAGGGTTCCAAGGGCTGAGCCCAGGGCATGAGCGAAGGGCGTAGGGAGCTGCCAGGCCAGAACGTGAGGACTGCAGGACACACGCCGGGGTGTGAGGCCCGTGCTGTGGACGACAAGAGTGAGCCTGCAGGTGGTGCGGTAACCCAAGCAAGAGAGCAAAGCGACCTGAAGCAGGATTTGGGAGTCGACACATTTGAAGCAATGCAAGGGGGTGAAGCCAATTAGATGATCTGCGACATCCTACGTATAATTTAGAAAGCACTTTCATATCGGAACTCTCAGTAGCCCAGTGGGCAGGGTGGCACCATAATGCAGATTTCTGGGACAGGAGACTTGGGCGCAGGGTCAGAAGTGATCTGCCTAGCTTCACCCCAGAGTGCGGGTGGCAGGTCAAGGGCTGCATCCAGGCCAGCCCAGCTCCTCCCACCCAGAGGGATCGCCTTCTGCCGAAAACAGCAGTCTTCACAGCAGAACTCTGAAACAGGTACACTTAACATACAGTCCTGCAAAGTCTTTTGCAAAGGAAAAGATGCTGCTGCCCACGATACAATTCTAATCTTCACTCGAGGAAACCGGAGACCGTTTCTGCTGTGAGTTCTGAGCGGACTCTCCGGGCTGCCTCCCCCGAGGCACACCCACGGCTGGCCCTGCACAGATTCCCACCACTTCAGCTGCCCCAGCTCTCCTTCCTGGGTGCCCCAGCACTGTCTTGTTCTCCCTGCTCCAATCTCCCCTAGCCCTCTCCCACGATCTCCTCGAAGCCCTAAGCAGGGCTGGGAGCAGACCTACATTTGAAATCGTAATGCCCACTGCTGATGTACTGTCTGGAAAGTACCCAGCCATGTACTATGAAAAATAGAGGCTTTTACGGCTGGATGTTTTCTGGACAGCCCTCGTATATACCATGCAGAAGGTGGCAATCCGGCACCCTTCTGACCCTTTGAGATTTCCCTAATAGAACACAGGGCAGCACAAAAAAAAGAGCTGAACAGTATAAATTCATGCCTACATCTCGTTATCAAATGAAGAGAAATATGCAAAGTAAAACATCATCATTTTGTAGAGTCACGAAGGATTATTTTTTCCACTTTTTTTTTTCATCTTTTTGGTTAAAATTTAAAAATCCTTACCAAGGAGAAACCAATGAGCAAGTCACCACAAGTTCAAAAGCTTGGGAGAATTTTAAGTGTTTAACTGTAACTCCCAAACCAAGTACACTTTCCTGCATACTCCTTTGCAGAGCATGCTGACACTCCTCGTCCCACTGGATGCACAATTCACCCTCTGGGCACCAGGACGAGGGTCCCCCATTCCAGGGGCTCTGCAAGCGCAGGGGGTGCATCAGGGGCAGCGCGGGACCGGGAGCTGGAAAACGATCTCTAGGTCCAGCTCTGCCACCTGCTCGCGTTGCTCTGCACGTGGGCGGTGCCCTCTCAGGTCTGAGCTCCTCCACCCACAGAGCAAAGAGGATGGCCTGGCCAACTGCTCTGGGCCTGACCTTGCTCCTGGCCTTCTGCTGGGTGGGTGGTGGAGGAGTGACTGAACCACCTCGCCCTTTTTCTGCCACCAGAAACAGCCTCTGAGGGGCTAGACAACAAACCTATAAGCAAATGCAAAACAACCGGGTTTCATACCAACCAGGATGCGTTTCAGATCCTGAAAAACACTGACAGCCATAATGAGAGGTTAAAATTCTCTTTCACAGGCAGTAAGAGGGACTGAAAAACATGTTCAGCAGTGGACAGACGTGGGGAGCGAGACCAGACAGCGGGGCGGCTGGAAGAGCCGAGTCCCCTCCCTGAGGGTCAGGAGGCCCCAGAGAGAGGTGACACCTGACTAGCCGTCAGGCCCCCTGGCTCCGAGGGTACAGCAGGTCTGCTGTCAATGGAGGGACACCATTCCGAAGCTCACATGTCCTGCACAGCCACGCAGGGCCACACTCTCTAACATACCATGCTGGTCTGGCTGAGGGGGTCGCTGAGGGGAGGGAAGGGGCTGGAGAGCCACAGTGACCACTGCTTCTGGAGCCTTCTTCTCCCCCTTTGCCAGCTGCTCCTCAAGCTTGCTCTGCAGCATGTGGTCAGTATCAACACTCCTTTCCAGTTGTGCCCGCAGAGATTGCACCTCCGCCAGGAGGCCGTGCAGGTCACCGAGAGGCTCCTGCCCCTGCCGGCCTTCTCCCGACGCCCCTGCTCTGGACTCTGCAAACATGTGCAAAGGGTCAGCCACGAAACGAGCGCGACACAGTCTTCAACCCGCCACCACCATGGCCCTCCCCTTCCTATGAATTAGGAACAATTTAAAATAACAACTTGATTTTAAAAACAAAAATATTGGCAGACCTAATTGCTGCTATTCCACAGGCTAAATAAGAGCTGGAAATTAATTTTCGTTTCTGGCCATAAAAGCCTTGCAAATTGCACACCAAACCCCGAAATTATGTCTAGTAGTAATAAAACCTATTTGGGCTGGAATTATAGAATGAAAAGGGGCTGATTTTAAGAGCCACAATATATTAAAAAGGCACAACAGCAAGAATAAGAAAAAGCAACTTGAGGAGAAAATGAAAGCTGTGAGGGGACCCTTTCCTAGATAAACTTTCAGTAGGGAGAAACCATCTGGAAAATTAGTGTAAAAAATAAAAAACCCACTACACTTCAAAACTGACTGTAGATCGTTAGAGTTTACAGTCCAGGGGCTCTGATCCCGTGTCTCTCTTACGATGTAGAGAGGACCAGGGTCTGCAACCATCTCCGGGCCAATGTCCAATGTGGACATTAATTATTTGCTGAGTGAACAGGCAAAAAGAGACACATACTAGCAAGAAAAATTATAATGAAAGTTAGTTTTTGAGTGCCTACTATGTGCCAGGTACTGTACTAGGATGCTTTTAGTAAATCAGCTCATTTTGTTTCCACAACTCTACAGAATAGGTATCAGGAGGCTTGTCTTAGAGAGGAGGAAAGAGGCCCAAAGGGGTGAGGTGACCTGCCCACGACCGCATCGCCAGGAAGTAAGGCAGTGGGGACCCAGACCTCAGCTGCCCTGAGCCCTGAGCCCAAGTCCCTCCAGGTTCCCTGCGGCTTCTTCAGAAGCGAGGGCTGGAGGGCTTGCTTCAAATACATCTGCCCACCCAGGACGCAAGCATGGGGTTTGACAGCAGCATTTCAGGAAAGCGTGCTGATCCCGCTGCCTGGGTGAGTGACAGCCTGGGGGACACAGAGCCCTGGCTGAGAAGGGCCATGGCCCAGGGTGCCCAGTACCTCCCGGAATCCCAAGCTCCTTACCCAGCTTCTCATACACCTGCAGCTCCACTTGGAGGCACTGGAGCAGCCTGTTGTTCTGTGAGAGCAGCTGCTGCCAACACTTCACCTGCTCCTGCACCCTGCAAAGGCCCCAGCACCGGGGAGGAGGGGTTAATTCTCACTTAGAGCAACTTACACAGACCCTGCCGGGGAGGCCGAGTCCATTCTCAGCGAGAAGAGCGTGGGTGAGGGACGACCGTGGTTAAGAATTCCCGTCACGGCCGCTGTTTCCCGAGTGCCCCTCTGGGCCCAGCCCTGTACACACCTAAGTTATCTCATGCAATCTTCACAGACACCCTAAAGGGCACTGCTATCTAATCCTCGTTCCACGGATATGAAAGTGAAGCTCAAAAAGGTTACGACTTCCCCGCGGTGCACAGTCCAGGAGAGGAGTGAGGCTGTGCGGTGGCCACAGCAATGATGTCGCCACATTGCTGCACCACCTGGGTAACTGAGAGCGGTGTCGGTCACTCTAAAGGAGCAGGCCACTCACCAGTGCTGTCAGGGACAGCAAAACGCATGTGGGACAAGACAGTCTGGGGAAGAGCAGTCACATAAGCCTTTCAAAATCCAAGTCCAACTCCTGCTCCTCCTCCACTCAGAGTCTTGCCCAAAGGCTTCCTGTGTCACTCAGAGTACAGACCGAAGTCCCTACCACACAAGAAGGTCCTCCGCGACTGCGCACGCAGCCACCCTCTGCCCTCCCCCCACCACGCCCTCTCTCCTCCAGCTGCACTGGGCTCCCTGCTCTGCCTGGCAGAGGACACCGCCTCAGGGCCCTTTCCTCCAAAAAAATGATCTTTCACCAGGTATCTGCAGAGCGCTCACCTCGCTGCCTTCAGGTCACTGCGCAAAGGGCTCTTTGCAGAGAGGCCTTCCCCGACCCCCTCCCGGACCCTGAGGCCGTCCCCCTCACTCAGATGACCCTCCATCATGTGTTTCACTCCCACCTCACGGATCATGTGCTTGAGTACCTCCTGCCTTACTGCCCAGCCCCATCCCACGATGCCAGTGGCCTGGTTGCCCCGACCACTACCTGCTCAGTTCGCCGCGGCTGTCACAGAGCTCCTGGAGCAGCTGCTGGCCATGCCGCTCCTTCTCTCCCGCCTCCTTCTGCAGCCTCTCGTTCTCTCCCTTCACACAGGCAAGCTCGTGCTGGAGGTGTTCAAGGTTCGCAGTTTTCCTGGACAGGGACTCACGCAATTTTTCATTCTCTTTCTGTTTATCTGCAAACACAGGAAGCGCCACTGAGAAGAGGCCCCATTTGTTTTTTCCAACCTTATTACGCAAACTGGGCACTTCAGCTCAAGCATTCCAAGAATACAAAAAAGAATGAGATTTAATCTGGCATTTATGATCCTGGCATTCCAATTATCTTATGCATTTTGGGCAGATAAATCTGTCAACATCAAGGCTGCAGATTAAACGTCACGAGGATGAAATGGGCTTGTTTAATTTTCTATTAAATAATGGGCTGTGCAAATCCAGTTGCTTTGTGCCTTCACAGAGCAAATAGTGGGTAGAAATTATAGACAAAAGCCAGAAACCAGTCCCAAATTCTGGCAGTGGGTGTCGGAAAAGTCCAGAAGCTCCCGACCAGCTGGTGGGACTGTGCAAATAGCAACTGGGGCCCACTCACTCCTCGGGCCCTGAGGACAGCACCTCTTCTGAGGAACCAGGTACACCCGGGCACAGAGGCAGCACTCAAGAACACGGCTGGGAGGCAGAGTGGAACATTCCAGAGCTCTTCTGCTTACTGACTCTGTAACCCTGAGTGAGCTTCTTCACTTCCTTACACCTGAGTTTCCTCATATGCGCCACTGTGAGGATTGACTGGGTAGCACAGGGCTTTAGGAGCACTTGGAAGGCAGAAGTGCTCCGCAGTGCGAGCTGCTGGCAGTGCTGGCGGTGGTCACAGCCGGCATGTCTGCAGAGCTAACTGCAGGCGTCCCACTAAGATCTTCCCATGTATCATCTCATTTGCTCTTCACAGCAAACCTCCAAGGTAGGTACTGTCAATCTCCCCATTTTCCAGACAGAAAAAACAAGGAACAGCAAGGCTAAGACATACCCCAAAGTCACACAGCCAATGAGTGGCAGAGCTAAGGTTCAGGTTTTCTGACTCTGCTCTGAACCACGACACAGTCACTTCTGAGCACATTGTCCCTGCCTCTCAGACTCCAGCCACATCGAGCGTCCCATGATTCCTGACTGGCCTATTCTCAGCCCATGGCTCACGCTAGGCTTCTGCCTGCGATCTTTAAACCAGAGGTATCGTGGTTAATCCCTCCTTATCCTGCTAGCCTCCGCTTCTGAAGAGCAGACCGATGCTCCCTGGGTCAGGACATCACCTCCAGGGCCCTGTATTCCTCGAGCCTGCCTTTCTCATGGCCCCTCCTCGTGCTGGCCTGCGGGGGTTCCCTGGCTGTGTCCCCCAGACCACGAGCCCCTTGCAGGGAGGGGGCTCCTTCTGTATCAGAATCTACACAGGCCCTGACACAGAACCGGGGTCGGCAATGCTTGCTGAGTGAATGGATGGTCTGCACAGGCTCCGCTTCCTCTCTTAACCCAAAACCAGCATGAATAGCTTCTATGGAAAGTGAGGTGATCTGGATCCATTGTCAGCTTCACCACCTTCTAGCTCTGCGACCACAGGTCGGTCAATTCCCTAGTCTCTTACCTGTAAAATAGGACCAATAGTATGTCATCCCAGAAACACTTTATTGAGAGGTAACGTAAACAAAAGCTCTTTGGGGGCTAAGCTCCCAACAGAAGGGATGAAGGGCAGAGATCTCTGTAAGACCCGCTGGGGAAACCTTCCAGGCGGTAGGAAGTCTCCGTTACGAGTTCGGCAGGGCCACATTTCTTTCTCTCTGCCACTGGGGACTAAGACCAGCGAGAGGTGGCTGCAGAGAGGGGACGGGTGACAAGTAAAGGAAGGAACTGTTACTGAGCCCCCACAGAGACACTGTGCTGAGGGCTTTGCAGGGTTTAATTGTCACAGCAACCCTGTGAGGTATCCCTATTTCACAGCGAAGAATGCTGAGGTCCAGGGAGGGTAAGTGGCCTGCCCAAAGCCACAGAGCCATAGGATGTGAACCTCGGTCGGTCAGACTCCAGTCCTGCGTGCTCCCCGTGCCCCAGAAGGCCGTGGGGCCCCACGCTGCCGGCGGCTCCGGTCTTCCTTACCTCTGGACCCGCGAGCGAGCACTGTATTCAGGGCCTGGTTCTGCTTTCTCAGGAAGCAAATTTCTGATGTCAGAGAATTGTGCAGCTCTGAACCATAAGCAAAAACATTTGAAGAACCTATAAAAACACACATAGATAGTGATTTATGGTAAGTCTCCAGGTCAGTACAGAACTTTCTAGCAAATAGTTTTAAATAATGAGGAAACATAACATGGGGTGAAAATTATTGCTGCGAACTATATATGGTATCAGTGGAGCCAAAGGGAAATGGGGGTGAGCTTGAAAGAGGACATAAGAGGGCTCCCCACATCCTACTGGTCCTGAGGTGACTAAAAGAGGAGACCTGGGTTGGGGGTGGGCTGAGCGGAGAGAGTCTTCACTTCTAGATGACTCTTCAGAGGTCCAAACCCATACATCCAGCCCACAGAGCCAAAGCCCAGCTCCTCACCTTTCCCTTCCACATCTCCCGAACCTGCACTCTCCTACGTCCTGCCTCTAGACGGTATCACCACCAACCCTAATGCCAATCAGCAACCCGGGAGCCACCATCCCTACCGCCAATCAGCAACCCGGGAGCCACCATCCCTAACGCCAATCAGCAACCCGGGAGCCACCATCCCTAACGCCAATCAGCAACCCAGGAGACACCATCCCTAACGCCAATCAGCAACCCGGGAGCCACCCTAAACTGCCCAACCAGACAGCCGCAGGTGCTGATTCTCCCTCCAGCTGCCTCCGACACTGGCCCATTCTTTTCTGTCTCTCTAGTTCAGGTCTCATCACCTTGCCTTCCCACTCCTCTGCCAGTGGGGTTATCACCTTAAACACAATCCAGTCATGTTGCTCTCTGCTCAGAAACATGTGATGGCCTACGACTGCAAAAGACAAAAGGGTCCACACTTCAGATCTCTATTATGTAGTTCCAATTCCACAGCATACCCTACACCCTCTCCACCCTAGACCCTAGTACCCTCAAATGCAGCCAAACTGGGCCACATCTGTGTCCCAAACATGCTATGTGGTCACACATCCTCCTGACTTTGCAGAATGAGGCATTTCCTTTGAAGAGAATGCCCACCACCTTCCTTACCTGTCAAAGTCGCAGTCATCATTCAGCTCTCAGCTCAAAGTCACTGCCTCTAAGTGTCTGCTAAGAGGATCAGGGTCTAAAGCCAGACAGACTGGAAATGCCTCCCCAGGCTGTAGTCCATCTCCTGAAACCCTACCCCCTCCTCTGGCTGGACACCTCCCATGACACTCCACCTCAACACTCGCTGTCCTCTGAGCCTTCCACGTCTGCACTGTCCATGACGCTCGTGTCCACAGCTACCCTCTGACAAGGCCTACAGAGAGCGAGGTGCTCTCCACAGCGGGCAGGCGGGTGCTTCCCTCCCGTCGTCTTTGCTGTGAGTCTCCTCCACCACAGGACCAAATGCCAGACACCTGTTTTCCTGTCCTTCAGGGCAGTGAGAACACGGTCATGTGCCACTTCTGGGCAGTAAGACTTGATGGGAAGCCTGCTGGAAGACTCTGGGAAAGATTTCACACCCAAATCAGGGAGAAGCCCCACCCTCTGCCTGCTCGTGCTCTGGTCACCATCCTGGGAGGATGCAATGCTTATAATGACTACAGTCATCACAGCCCTGCTGTCCCCAAGCCATTAAACCTGCCTTGGAACTGCCTGTCTCTGGATTTCTTGTTATGTAAGAAAACATAAATCCCTACTGTTTACACCAGTTTTTACTCATATGTTGTTATCTGCAGCTGAAAGCCCCCTGGTACACAAGTGAGCGCCTGTAATATTCATACTCCCTGTAAGAAAGGCATGACACCAGGTCTCCCAGAAGCCAGGGGTCAAGATCTTTCCACTCTACAGCACTCCCCTTTCCTCCTGCTCAGGATTTACTCATCACAATGTCATGTAGTTATGTTTCTCCCCACCACCTTCCTCCACTCTCCCCGATGAACTGTGGTGTCTTTTCAGAGAGTCCTGGGTTTGAACTATTAAGAAAGCTTCTTAATAGCTGCATGACCTAAGACAAGTCACACAACTTTCCTAGGTCTCCATTAGCTCAATAAAAATGATCCCTGTTATTATTAGTGTGACTATCGTTTGTATTAATACCATGACTGGTGGGTCATATGCTAAAGCCAAAATAGAACCCAAGAGCAACCTGGACGAATAGGAAAAACTCTACAGAAGTCTCCTATGACCACAACCACAGGGGTCCCTTGTCAAAACAATAATCGGGGTTTCCCTGGTGGTGTAGTGGCTAGGCTTCGGCGCTCTCAACACCGCGGCCTGGGTTTGATTCCCAGCCAGGGAGCTACTCCTCCACCTCAAAAAAAAAAAAAAAAAAAAAAAAAAAATTAGGCCAAAGAACAGATCCTGACAGAGCCTGGGCTGGCAGGGTCCACTTCTGATGCTAAGAGGCCAGCCAGCCTTTCCTCTGACCACCATCACTGTGCACTCACGTAAGCTGGTGACAAGCTGGAAGATCTGGCCCACAAGATGACAGTTTTTAACAATACTCCACCTCAGCGTTACAAGGAGCCAGATCCTCCTCAAACCTGCCCCCAAGATGAATGTTTCACAGCTGCAGGGAGGCCGAGCCACATTTATTTCTTTGTCTTTTCAGAGACTGTGACATGGTGAGACCATCATGTCTTTCCAGCAGTGTAAATACTTTATGAACACCTTTTTGTAAACCTCCCCGTCAAAGTGAATTATTCTCCAGAGCAATTGCCTGCCCCATTATAGCTGGTGGCCATTTGAGCCCCCAAATAATTCTATAATTGGATTTGCCATGGCAAATGTAAAACAGAATGAATCCAATTCAGGCATTACCAAGAGTGAATGTGAAGGGCCCCTGCATGCATTTCTTTCCCGTGTCTGATAAGACTCAGATTGAGCAATCTCCCTGGGGGTGAGAGGGGGAGGATGCAGGGTGAGTGGGCGGGGGGGGGGGTGTCGAGTGGAGAGAGTAACGGAACCATTCTGAACCAAACAGTAGCATACACAGTACTCTGCAAAGATGTCCTTCTAGGTGGATGGTTATGAGGGTCTGGAGCAGGCAGGTCCAACCTGCGGCCCAGGACGGCTTTGAATGCAGCCCAACACAAACTCTTAAAACATTATGAGATGTTTTTTGTGGTTTTTTTGTTTTGTTTTGTTTTTTTAGCTCATCAGCTACCGTTAGTGTTAATGTATTTTATGTGTGGCCCAAGACAATTCTTCTCCCATTGTGGCCCAGGGAAGCCCAAATGGTGGACACTGCTGGTCTAGAGAGACATGAGAACTGGACTGGGAGGTCCAAAGATCCCAGTGCTGTCACTTAGTTATCCCATCTCTAAAATTAGGAATGGTATCAGCACTCCCACCCTTTGCAGAGCTTTGCAATGTTAAACTAGTAATGGCACACAAAATAAAACAGTAAAATAAAACTGAAAATGACGAAGAAAACCACCATTTACTGAGTGGAGCACTGAGCAAGGCCACTGGTACCACGATAATTCCCTGTGGGAGAGGCGGGGCCCTGCCCAAAGTCGCACAGCTGCAGGAGGGCAGGCATCCGCACTCAGGAATCCAATCCTAAACGATCCCGGGCTTTTCTTAGTGGCACCAAACGGCTCTCAGGACACATTCGTCACCAAACAAGGATGCTCCCTTTGGAGCAATGAGAAACAATGTCCAAACTACACTGTTCAATGAGGAAAAAAGGGGACACAGAACAGTGACAGAAAGTATTCTACCTTTGGGGCCATGGAGGCGGGGAACAAGAACAATATATTTGTATTTACATTTTAAAAACCGCTGTCTGAGGATACAGAAGAAAACAAAAGTGGGAGAAGAAAACGGAAAATAGGATTAATGGGCACAAAATGAAAGTACTAATTTTTGAATCTTCTGAATGTCTCACCTATGGAAGAAATCTATTTTTAAAAAATCTTCATGGAAGACTATTTCATTCCGAGCTAACTGTGGATATGCAGGAGACCTTTGGATTGGCATGCGAGATTTACCAGACTGCTAAAATACTAATATTTTTATAATCCATTATTAACAAAAAGACAAAATACTGCTTCGTTTTATTTTTAAATACCCATTTCCCTGCAGCTTCCAAAGGCAAACAAGAAGCCAGCCACAATTCAAGCCGTCCAAGGCCGGCGGATTCCTCCAATGACCGGGAAATTACCATTTATCAGAGTACCTGCTTTGTGCCAGGACTGTGGGGCAGGCCACCTAAGTTAGCTCACGTGATCCTCGTCACAACAGGCGAAAACGGAAATTATTATCCCCATTTTACAGACAAATTACTGTAACTGGGATGTGGCCAGGTTAAGTGAGGTCGCCCTGGAGGCAAGCAGCGAAGTCGGGACCTGAACTGCACTCTCTCCGGCCGCTAATACCCAGGAGGCTTACGCAGGCGAGCCGGTCCCTAACGAAGCCCTCCCAGGCCTGCGCAGCCCCGTGGGAAGGGCCTCCTTACCTTGATCAAACTCGCAGCCCTGCCGTTCCAGCTGCTTCCGTAGCTTCTCGTTTGTCTTAATAGAGTCTTCTAAACGTTTTCTCAAACTTCGAATTTCTTGTATGTGCTCCATTAACAGGTCTACAGGAAAGAGGGCATTTTTAAATTTAAAGTGGAAGCCCCCAACAAAGTGAATAGTTTCTAGATTGCGCAGTGATCTTGCATTTCCAATGTACTGGATGCAGTAAGATAGGCAGCAACTGGGGATCCTTTCCTAGGCGTGGGGGGCTGAGCCCAGGGCCCACAGACGCAGTCCCGTAACGAGTCTCGGCAGCCCTCCACGAGGAAGATCTTTCACATCACATGGAAAAATTAGAGTCCATACAATTTTAATGCTAACTCTAATGCAGCCTTTTATTCTTTTAATATCAAATATTAAAATCTTCCTTATGGTGAAACTAACAGATCACTTTCAAGTCTGGCTGAATTGCCTGAGAGTTGATTAAACTACCTTCATCATGAATTTAGCTATTTTCAAGGCTAATTCTTTGAAAGGAACGTGTTTCCTTTCGTTTACCACTTACCAATTTAATACTTAAAAACAAAGTAAAACAATAATCTCATGTTGATTGCAAACTTAATAAAAAAAATAACGGTCTCATTGCTAGTGAGAATGGCAAGAAGAGTATGCTCAAGAACACAGCCCAAGAGAACGGACTCGGGGCGGTGAACACACACTGCGACACACAGACGACGCGCTGTAGGACTGGACACCCGGAACCTACGCAGTTCTTGGTAGCCAATGTCACCCAGTAAGTCTAACCATAAAACTAAAAAAAGTACATCCTGTCGGCGTTGGGAATAAATGTGCAGGACTTCTGGGGACGGATTTTATCATCAGCCTTAGAAAGGTGCTTTCAGTGTCTTTTACCAAATAATTCTATTTCTGGAAATTTACTTAAAGAATCACCAGAGATGCTGACAACCGTGTGCCAGAATGCTGACAATGTTCACTTTGGTACTACACAGAACAGTAAGAGTTGACGATAACTCAAATTATTAAGTAAATCGTATTACATCCATTATGACGTAGTATTACACAGCTATTAAAATTATATGATGAAGACCCTATGATATCACAAAAAGTACAGATACAAAGTGGGGTACCAGCACAATCACACTCTATTTATAAACTTACAGGCAGGAGCACGTACACACAAAAGAAGGAAATACGCCTAACTATTAGCAGAGGTTGCCTCTGGTGCTAGTTTTAGGTTTTTCGAAACTTCTATATTACATCATAATAATGATATAAAAATTTAAATTTTCCAAATTTTCTAAATGAGCAAAATACTCTTGCTTAGCTGCCACCACACCTCTCTTTAACAAACAAAGAAGCACAGTTCCAAACTAGAGGTAGGTTTACAGAATCCGTGTTTAAAGCAAAGGCACATTAAGTATCCAAAGGCAAAACTAATCTCTTTAATTCATCAATTAGGGTATACTCAGTACGTCTTAGTAATGTTTGTTTTAAAACATTGTTCTAGTGTTACGACCCAGTTTAAATTCCTCCAAAATGACTTTCATTTAAAAGTAGTACAATGTTACAATCTTTTCCTAATTAAAGAGTAATTTCGCCATGAATCTGAATGTTTATGAGATGAACGAGATGACTTAATTCCCAAACCTTTGGCTATCTCCTATTAATGCCAGGAGTGTGGCAAGTCGCTTGTGGGACGTCTGAGGCCCCCGCTGCAGTCCGGCAGGGGAGGACTCTGCCTGCAGTGAGCCCCGGGCACACCCCGCACCCCACCTGCCGTCCCGCCGGGCTGCCCTGCCAATCTGCCAGTGGCTCCTCAGATCGGAGTGAGTCTGGAACTTGTCTGTCCCGACGGCAGCCTTCCGTGCTGTTCACCCACGTCACATCCCGCCGGCTTCTGGGGTAAAGACGCTCAGCAGCCAGTGGTTCAAGACATCTTCCAGTCTGGCCAGGGGCTGGAATCATCACTTGGGCTTAAGGAAACGTTCGCAGTCGAACTGGACACCACTTATTAATTATGCAGCCCTCACCAAGGGGAAGGAAACACTACACTCACCGCTACAAGGTGGGAGAAAAGAATCTCTCCCTTACTTAAATCCCAGTAAGAAGCGACCACCAAAACACTGCGGACGTCTTTTGCCTAGGAGCTCCAATTTACAGAATCCAGGTGAAGAAAATGGCCCTGAACTTCAGGGAAGCCTTTGTGATCAAAGAGATTCTCTACAGCACTGTTCGCAATTGTGAAATTTTAGAAATGACTTAAATGTTCAGGAGAACCCAAGAAAAACTGCAGTTCAGCCATTTCAACGGACTATTCTACAGCCACTAAACGTGATCCATGCAACGACGTGCCAGAAAGTATGTGAAGTGCAAAAAGGAACAACACGAAATTATCTCTCTGTTCTGATTACAAATACGACAAAAGGGAAAACAATCACACTGAGAAAGCTAACGGTGAGTTGGGTTTACCAGGATGGGTCCAGTGGGCACTGCCCCCATTCAGGACAGTGCCCAGTAATCCACCAGGAGGGCATGAGAAGCCCCAGGTCAGGGGTCTACAGAGGCATCAGAAATAAAAGATACCTCAATGGTTCTACCCTGGAAATAAACCGAGGCTGATGTGGCAGGCAGGAGGAAACAGGGGGAGGAGCCCAGTGCCACAGTGGGGGTGGGGATGGAGGTGGGGGCGTCCTACAGGACCAGGGTCTCAAATACTCGGATGTGAAAGAGCTGGCCTGCTGCACTGCAACCCCAGCCCCTCCAAATCCTCACACACGGCCCCCAATCAAGTCTGCTCTCCCCCAGAGGCCTATGGGAGTGGTCTCGGGGGTTCGTGGACAGAACTGAGTTCCACGGCGCACTGACACAGTGCAGGAGGTAGCACTAGGGACCGGAAAACAATCCGTGATTGGACCAAAATTAGGAGAAGGCAGATCGTTCATGGAAACTCACAGAACTCACAGAGAGATAGCCAGAAATCCAAAGAAGGAAACCTGGGTGACCGGCCACTGGAAGAGCCCAGCTGATTGAGATACATCAAACATTACACTTCAAGCTCCAGGCACGTTCCAACCGCGCTTCTCCAGGCCCTGCATGCCCGGCAGGAGCCTGAGAGAGGCCACCACGGGGCACAAAGGCTCCCCTCGTATCTCTTTTACATACTGGATGTCCATGTACAGTTTCATCTGTAAAAGGGGGAGGAGAGATTCTGTTGCTAAAAAAAAAAAAAAAAGATTAAAAATCTTTGAAATCCTCTGTTCTATGTGATGAGGTGTCAACAAAGAACTTTAGCAAGGAGGTACCAGTCTGACTTGGGCTCTGGGTCCACTCTGGGCACCTTGCAAACAACCCAGTGGAAGGGAGGAGAGACCAGAAGATGTCAGCTGAGGTCCAGTGTCCATCCTAGGGGTTAGAAAACTAGTGTCCCTGGGTCAAATCTGCCCACCAACTGCTTTAGTAAATAAAATTTTATTGAAACGCAGTCACATCATTTGCTGACATATTGTCTGCGGCTGCTTTTTGCTGCAACAGCAGGACTGAGTAACTGAAACAAAGACCATGTGCTCTGCGTAGCCTAGAAGACTGACTCTCTGGCTTTCCACAGAAGAGTGCTGATCCCTGGGCTATCCAGTCTGGTCTATACCGTTGCCTGAACTTCAGAACTACACTGCATTGTAAACACTAAGCCCTACTTGTTACTCCCACAGGAGGTGATCAGACTGCAAATCCAGAGGAGTAAGGGAAGGGGAGCTCAGGGAGACTGCTTCTGCCTCCCGAGCCCGTGGCTCCACGGTCAGAGGCAGGACAGGGGCTGACCCAATGTGCCAGGGGTTACACGAAAGAGAAACGCAGCAGACTTACAGGAATTATGAAATACCCCAACGGGGGTTACGTACTCTCTGGGCAGCTACACAATTGGAAGCAGAGGAGTTTCCCTAGTGACCCGCCCTAGGAACCGCTGGAAAGTAACAAAGCAATGAACCAGGTTTGGAACCGACACACGCTCAGTGCTTCCCGCCTGACACTGGAAGAAGAGCAAGGAAATGGCACAGCACACAGTAAGTCAGCATTTAAGAGATAGAGCTGACTTCCCCCCGGTCACCAACACTTGCAAACACCACAGCTCTCCCCAGGGATAAACGAAACTCCGAGTGACCAGCTTTGGCCCTCACAGGACCTCCTTTCACCAGAGAAGTATTCAAATGTCACCACATTCTGCTTACGGGGGCAAGGTGACAAACAGCTGTTTAAACCAGGAAACGGTGGCTGTGTGTCAAATGCTTTGTAAAGCTTAGTTTACCTTGAGAAAAATTGCTTGCCATCACTGAGGTCTTCTCAGTCTCGCTGTCCTGCTTCTGGTCTCGGGAGAAGAAGGACTTTTCGGACGTCTCCCAGTCCGACGGCGCATGCGAGGCCGAAGGCTCCGAAGAGTCAGGCAGAGTATGCTGGGAGGCTAAGCTGTCTTCCTCGGCCCTGCACCATGGACAGAGAAATCACTTTTGACACTGAGATCCCACACCAGGACCGTGACTTAAGAACACTTGAGATGACTGGGCTCTTTGCAATTTCCCCATATTTACAATTCTACTTCAGAGGACTTTTATTTTCTTAGAACGTTTTTAAGCAAGGATATTCTAAAAACAAAACGTGCTTAGAGGGCTTGAGTGAGGAGCCAGTGAACAAGGGGGAGGCACTGTCCGGCTCACTGGGGAGAGACCCCAGGGGAGGACGTCAGTCGGTAGCAAGTGTTTGCCAAATGCTGGTGCCGTGCCAGGCACATTAGCGGTATTCTCTTACTCGGTCATCACAGAAATTCTTTGAAGTGGGGAAACGAGGCTCATCGTCAACTTGCGCACTGTCTCACAAGCTTCCAAGTGACAGAGCTCACATCTGAACCCAGGTCTGTCTGCCTTCAAGGCCCCAGAAGAGTGAGAGGCCGACCTAAACCCAAGAAGTGGTCTTGGGGGTTTAAAAATCTCGAAATCCTCATGGACCCCAAGCAGGCCCCAGTATCTCCATTCTGCAATCATCTGGTTATTAACCGGCATTTCCTTAGGTACGTCCCACCTGAGCCATAAGGAGAAGCACCCTGAACTCTGCCAAAAGCCCATGTTAATCTCCACTGTAGATAAGCTACTTAATTTAAGCTTTTTTTCCTCCCACTTTTCCCTATTACTTCCTGTCTCATTACTCATAAGCTCAGACAAGAGCAAAGGATTGCAAAGCTGCAACGCATTCATTAACAGGTAAACACCAGATGCAACTTTGCTCAGACAGCGTGATGGATGTGAGGGCTTGCTGCTGCCTTGCAAAGTGTGGAATGGGCCAAGGGCACCCATTTAATTAGCTTGGGAGTGACCCACGTGAGTGCTGAGCCTAGAGCTGATAAAGGCAGACGAGAAGGAAACGAACAGTCAGAAACGGAAGGGGTGACACACAGCTGAGGAGGGCTGAGAGAGCTCCCGGCACCCCTGCAGCCCATTCTCCAAGAACCCTGGGCGTCTTTCAAGATGGCAAATCTGATTGCATCCAGTCCCGGCTTACCCTTCTTCACACACTCCGCTGCTCCTACAGGACAGCATGTGGACTCTTCACACAGCATGTGAGGAGCAGCCTATCCCTGCCCTGCCCGCCCCTCCAGCCCTGACCCGCACGTCCCATGCACCAGCCACACTGCTCAAAGGGGCCGTGTCTCTCCCACCTGCAGTGTGGACACTCCTGCACACAACCCCCGCCCTTGACTCTCCTCCTTTCAACCTCAACGAAGACTGTCCAGGTCTGGGAGGCCTTCCTTGCCCTGCCCACAGCCTGCCAATGGGATGTGACCTGACAATATAGGGATGGAAGAGGAGGGTCGAACTGGGAGAGATCGTGAAAATACTGCAATGGGAGAGGAGTATTTCTTCTAAACTTGCAAAGCCCTGACTGAAATGCCCTCCAGTGAGCTGTGATTACGCCCGCTGCTCTCTCTAATGATGCTGGTGGCCTTCAGGATGCAATAACAACTAAATTTCTGTACCCCAGACTGGTCTCTATTTCTTTATTTTACACCCAGGAGGCCAAAGGGCTGCAGTTCCAAAGAGGAGGGAAGTATGCACAGCACTAATAGCTTTCAGAACCTCTAATAAGTAAACAGGAGGACAAGACCTTGACATTTCCAGCTGGCCATAGAGGTAGGCTAAGAAAGTAGAGACTCCATTTATTCCATGAACGTTTTCTGAATTCCAACTCCGTGTCAGATACTTGGGGCTGGAGCAGGTATAATGGTATTAAAAACAGTCTTCACCCTCAAAAGGCAATGTGGAGTAACAGTAACAGCCCAGGCACTGGGGCACACACAACAGATCCAAGTTCAAATCCCAGCTTTGCCTCTTAATTGCAAGTATACAACTCTGACCCTCAAGCTCCTCTTTCTGAAATAAAAACAGTCATGCTCACCTTGTAGGGTCAGAAATAATGATTGTGGAGGCCTAGGGCAGTGGCTGACACACACTAACACCCAGTTAAGGCTAGCGCCTCTCCTCTTTTGAGGAATTCTGGGAGTGGAAAGAAAAAGGCAGAAAGTATTATAATACCACGGGGTAAGCAATGTGATATAATTACAGGTCAAGTGCTACAGGAAGAATAAGTGATCCTGGGATGTAGCAGAGGGAGGCGGGGGTCAGACAGAGCCAGGTTCATTCCCATGAGCACTGACATTGAAGGATTTTCAAACTACAAGGAGAAGAAGGTAGGGGGTACAGCCATGCAAAGGCATGGTCCGGAGAACAGCAGTCAGATAAGACTGACTTTGGGGTGTATGATGGCAAGGAAAGATGGATCAGACTGAGAAGGGCCTCAAATGCCAGGCTAAGCGGTCTGGAATTTATTCTGCAGGGACCCAGGTACCAACAGAAGGAATGTGCCATCTGGGTCAGATCACCTGAGAGAAATGCCAAGAGGAACCTAAAAAACTGAGTGAGGGCTGCAGGATACACAGCATGAACCCCTGGTTTTGAATGGCCATTCTCCATTTCAGAGGTGTCGATGCTTTATTTACAGGAATGGGGGTGAGCTGGCACACTCAACAAGCCGGCAGGCAACCCGAACCCCATCTTCCACGTGCTACACACTCACCTCTCTACCAGCTCATTCTGGGTGCTCATTTCCACGCCAACAGATTTTCCTGGAAGAAGAAGAAACTTTAAGAAGACAGAAAACATGTTTTAGAAAGAAGCATTCCCTCATAATTTCTTGCTCATACTTTTGCAGAGACACGACTCCGTTTGTTTAAACGCTCTGTAACAATCCTGGAGCGTTAAAGCAGATTGTCCAAGAGCACAGTGCACACCAGAGACTCCTCCTCATCTCTCCCCGGCACCAGTTCTGGTAGGAAGGTGACAGCACTGAATGCACAAAGCAATTGCAAAGCCACCGCTGGGTGCAGGCTCTTTTTCCTTCTCTAAAACTCTGACACTAACAGAACACACTGCAGTGTCACTGCAGGAAACGGGTAACAGAATCAGAAGATCCTTACCCTCTGGGTACCACCACAGATTCCCTTCCATTTTTTCACACGCATTTTGGCATGGGTGATACAATACTGCGACTTAATTTTTCACTCTGTATTTTATTATAAGCATTTCTCTTACTAAATTTGCTTTAGAAACATCATTTTTAATGACAACATTAATATTCCCCTGCAGGCACGCATGTACCAGTTTTGCCAGTCCCATTTGGACATTTAGGTCATCTCCAATTTTTCACTTTTTCATCTTGGTGCATCTAGTTTTATGTGCATTTAAATTCTTTCCTTAGGAAAGACTCTCAGAAGAGGGATTGCTAGGGAAAGGCGAACACACGAGTGCAGCTGAAACAGCCAGTGTCTGCAACAGGGGGAGTGACTGAGAGAAGTAACAAAAGCAAAGAAAATAAAACAAAGCACAGGCGGGCAAAGGATGCTCTTCTCTTCCATGTGTGTTATCGTTTGCTGTTTGAAAGGAGCCCAGATTTCAAAGAGATGTACAACTTTATTTTAAAAGTACTTTAAAACTCTGGAAATTGCAGCCTGAGATGAGCTCTTTGAAGAAACTAACGCGTGGCTAAAGAAAAAAAAAACCAAACCCTTCTATAGCTGTACTGGAAAATGAGACTATAATTAAACTACACCCACACATACCATTTTCGAAACTACTCCTAAAAGGAAAAGTTCTCCAACACCACAACGTGTAGGAAAAATCACCCAAGACTTACACATCTGCTCTATGGCTTACGATCCCCCAAGGCTGGAGTTGCTGTCAGGGCCCCCTCTGCCCCCACGAGGCCGGCCACTGGGCCCCATTCAGTGCTTGAGAGTCACCTACCCTGTAGGGCACTGATGGCCGGTAATGAGCCAGCCAGGCCTGAGCAACCAGGGGCCAGGCCCCGAGGACGGTTCTTTGATAGCCGCTATCTCCTTCAGGTCTCCCGACGATCCTCCAGGCCCAGTGTCAGCATGAGTGTCTCCGTTTTATAATAAAGAAGTGGAAATCCAGGTGTAATGTTTTCACTCTCTCACTCCGCCCAGTGCACATTCTCCCCTTCTTCGCTGCACAGTCCAGGTTAGCAAGCGGCATGGAGATGTTCCTATAGCCAGCTCAGCCACAGACCTGTGTCTTCATCCCCTTGTTACCTCCTGACCAAAAATGGCGTGATAATTTGGCTCCCCTAAAGGCAGGGAGAGGCTGACAGGCCTCTACCGCAGTGGATACTCTCAAGCGCGCCACCTCTCCATCCCCAACATTCCTCCTCTAGTGGGGGAATCTACATCTCATGGGGTCAGAGTCTAAGACCTTGACTGGAAGTCCCCGACTACAAGACCACCACAAATGGGCAGCGACAACCGTACATTAAAAGCGCAACTCAGTGGCCATTTTCCATCTCACTCCTGCACTAGGGTTGCTTACAACCCCAGCGGACGATAAGGTTTTGGTCCCACAGACCCTGAGGATGGACCATGGGCCCCAGCCCAGCCCCGCTTAGAGCACAGGCACTCTACACACACGAGGCAGGCAGGCCGGACCCCTGCTTCACGCTTTACCGCTGTTCGCTAGACGCACAGACATGCTCCTCAGCAACCGCACAGGGTAGGGGACCCTCATACACTCGTCTTCAAATCATCAAACCTTCTCGATTCCTAACAAAATCTCTGACCACAGAAGGAAGCCCCCTGATGCCACCAGCAGCAAGGGCTCCTCTTCTTCAAATAAGAGGTGCTGTGGGGAGCTTGTAATGACTCCCAGTTGTATTCCCCCTGTTCCCCTAGCACAAGAGAGTTCTTTAGAACTAAATGACAAACTATTATTGTGGGGTTCACAGGGAGAGCGTTACACTGGATGCACTGAATTTCTTGGTGGAAACTGCCAGCAAGCAGGTGAGGGGACACATCTGTCAGGCTATTCCAAAAGCTCAGGGAGGACGTCACGAAGACACTGCTCCTACCTCTCAGGGAAATCGTGCTGCTACACCGAAAAGCAGTAACGCGGTGGGGAGACTTCATCTTTCCAAATAAAAACATACCAAGTTTCCAATTTGTAGCGGAACAAGCAAGAGCACTATTATGCAGAACAGACCTGTAACTGATCGACCCGCCCTCAGGTTCCCACCAGCAGTGACCCATCCTGTACACGGCCACGAGTTACAAAGCCTCTTTTGAAACAGTACCCCCAGTTCAAAATCCATCAATGGCACAGAATTAAGTTCGAACATCACAGCCTCGTATCTGTGACCTGACCCAACACGCCTTCCTTTCCGTCTCACTAGTAACTTGTGTTAAATATCTGCAGTGCTTCTCCTAGCTGCCTGGGCCAGACACTGAGGAGGACACAGAGGAATGGGCCATCCTTCCCTCAATGCGTTCACAACTGAGTGGAGATGATGAACCCAATGGACAACTTCATCCCTGTGCTGTGACAAGGGGCAGGACTGTGGAAGGACACACCAAGGAAACAAGCATGATCCAGCCTAGACCATCGGGGAGAATTCAGAGGAGGTGGAAACTGGGCGATACCTTTGAGGCGGGAAAGCACTGTTTACAAAGAGAAGACGCAGCTAGGGGGCTGTGTGGAGCCAGAATTCGAGAGCACGTAGAAGGAAAAGTCCTCTACTCCCCCTGACACCTGGTTCCCTACGCTAACCCTAACCTGCATATGCCACTACTGCTCCTCAAATGCCTTTCCCCGACAACAATGAACCCTTCCATTGTGGAAGGTCACGCCCCCATACCCTTTCCTTCTGGAAGCCTTCACATCAGAGCTCAGGGGTGCCTCCCGCCAAGTTCACACCACGTGTGCCAGTCAGAGTCAGAGGACATCTAATCAAAGGGTGCCCTAGAATGAGGTCCATGTCACTTAAAACTATCAGCACCATCATCAAATCCTGACTCAGGCACTACATGCCTGGCCCCACCCTAGGCTGAGAGGTGAGGACAAAACAAGGCCCCAGCTTCTGGGAGTTATGCCCCAAGGAAATAAAATACGCCCAACAGGAACTCATTGCTGTCACCTCCTGAACTTCCACTACTGGCCAGGAAGACACTTTAAATAATCTCACTTAATCCACACAAATAACTCTGCAAGACGAGTGCTATGAGCTCACAGAGGAAACCTGACCCTTAACCGTAAGTAGAGCCGGGATGTGAACTCAAGTCTACCTGGCTCCAAAGGTTCCCTTCTTTCCGCCTCCATCACAGGGCCCGCCGTGACCGCCATGTGCAAGCTACGGACAACCCAGAAGTAAGGAAGAGGAATAGATTTGCTTTTACGTGGGATAAACAAGGAAAGCTTCCTGGAGGACAGGCAGAACCTCTAGAAGTGGGAAGGGAATGAAAGCCTTCCGGGAGAGGGACTGGTGTGAGCAGTCAGAAGTGGGAAACACAAGGCCTGGCTGACAGGCACGGCGGCCCGGGACACCCACTTCCACAGGGGGGCCAGACGCACGCCACCACGGTGGTCGGCTTAGGCTGTGGAAGCAAACACCCTGGGCTCAAACCCAGACCCTGCCTCTTCCTGTGTGACCCTGAGAGAGTGAATCAACCTCCTGTTCCTCCTTTATTAAATGAAGATAAACGGTGCCCCTCAGAGGCGGAGAACAGTAACTGGCACACGGTAAAGACCAGCAGCCTTCCCCACTGTCTCTCCTCCTCCATCAGCATCATCACGTAGGGGCTGTGGGCCGGGAGAGGCAGACCGCGCAAGGCCTTTAAACCACGAAAGTGTCAGGAGCAGGCGATGGGGAGCTGCCTTCCGTGCACGTGGCTGAACCCCTGGCACGCGAGGTGGGCTCACGGAGGGAAGGCATGACCTCCCAGCCTCCTCTGTGGCCTCCCCACTGCTCACCCCAAAATACCGGAAGACAAAGCACCGCCCTCCACTTATGCCTGGTCTCGGAGGCACCATGTGCAGGATGTGGCGGGAGCCTCGGACAGCAACAACCAGTTCTTGATGGAGTTTGGGTCTCAACCTGCTTTGAGAATCTAAGTTCCATACCTGCGTCCCAGGGAAATGTACACACACACAGAACCCTGCAGGGCTCCAGACCACTAGCGAAACCCCCAGCCCGTGGAGCCGGGGAGTAAACCCATGTCATCCTCACAAGCATTAGCAAGCCACACTACCATCCTGCTTCGTGGGCTCCACCAACTCAGTATTAACAAAGAAATTGCAAGGATACGCACAGACTCCCGTGCCGTGTTCATCACAATAACCCCAACTGGAGACCTAAATGCCCATCTAATGGGGAATGATTAAATACATGATGGTACATTCACACAAAAGAATGCTCCACAGTTACTAAAACTTACAATGTAGAATTATATTATCTATAATGGAAGAGACAGAGCGACTGCAAACAGTCCTACTTCCACACACACACAAAATACAAATATGTATAAAAAGGGTCAGGAAACATAAACTCCAGGGTGTTCATGTTTTGCTGTAAGAATGATCCAACTATGGGAGTATTTGCTTATCTGCTATTCCGCAATAAACATGCACTGCTTTGTATTAATAAAAAAGACTCTATTTAAATTTTTTAAGAACTCATGCTATGCAACTGCCTCACGATAAAACTACGTTGCCATCAGCTCATTTCATAATTCAGAAGCCAGACACGCCAGAGAGCATCCGAGACCCACCCCGTTACATTTTATTCTCCAAGAAAAAGAATGGCAGTGAGCTTCCTGAGACCTTGATGCCTTTCGTAGGAGAAAATGAAGTCCTGTGTTTATGTGGTCTGCCAAGCCTAAAACACCTCTGCTTTGTAGGAGACCTCCTCGGGCTTGTCAAGGTAAATAACTAAAAAATAAATCAAGAGGGGGTGGCAGCTGAATGAGGGAGGGGGGAGGGCAGCTGGTGCCAGAGGCACGCTCCCGTAGCCCCCCACTTCCCAGGGCCCAGGCTGAGAGCTTCTAGGAAGAGACAGATGGAAACTGCCTCGGGCCTGGAACAAACAGCTCTATCTTGAGGACTCACTTATTTCTCCAATAATAAAACGAAAAATAGCTTCTTTGGAAAAACCTTAGCCAGAAGAAAGCAGATTTCATAAAGCTGGGAAAAGCCAAGTGCTCCTATATCCTGGCCCTATCAGCTCCCACAGCACTAGTACTAGGAAAAAACCAGCCTGCAATGGGCCTAGCTGTTGGGCTCTTCAAAAAATCAGGAAAAAACACTCCCTGGATCCAGAAGCCAAACTATCTCATGTTCTATCTTGGAATTAAAATGAATATACAAGTATGTGGACCCTCAAAAACCGTCTATACTGTAATATAGAAGAGAGAACTACGGGCAGATCTTGGTCCCGCCAAGTCAGTTGTAACTTTGAGCAAGTGACTTGCCTCTGTTAAGACTAAGCTCCTCACTTAGTTGTTAGGGTGCCCGCGGACTAAGCCCCCAGCTCCCAAGTACAGACACCGGTAAGCCCTCAGGACTGAAGCTCAAGCACTCAGCCTGGGCTTTGCATCCATTACTTACCTCTCACAACTCAAAAGGAAAGCCTTTGATTAGGGACATGACCTGACTTACGTTTTGAAAAGATCACTCTGACTATTGTATAAAAATGGACAGTAGTGGGACAAGGGTAGGGGTGTGGAGGCCAGGGCGGAGGGGACTGCAGTCATCCAGGTGAGGTGACAGTGGTGAATGGAGCCATAGCAGCAGTGAGCTAGTGCAGACAGGTCAGGTTTGGAACGCACGCTGAAGGGAGAGCTGCAAAGGGGCTGCAGGGGTGGAGGGGTGGGTGGGGGGCAGGAGAACTGAGCACTGTCCTCTTAGAAGCCAAAGGAGGGCAGGGTTCCCTCACCCCAAATGACTGTGTTTGGGTACCATGCAGTCTGAGAACTGGTCATCAGATTTAGCAAAGGGGAAGTTGTCAGTGACCCTGGCTAATCCCATCTCAGTAGAGAGGCTGGGACGTCTGGAAGCCCAATCCCAGTGGGTTTAAGAGAGGAAAGGAGACCAGAAAGACACTAATGGATATAAGGGAAAAGGACAAAAGGAATGACTTCAGAGAAGCAACTTAAAAAGATACAAGTTTTAACTTTGGAACCATCTTAATGTTTTTCATATTCGAAAAATAAAATTATGTTAAATCAGTAAGGATTTGGGAACCTTAAGACTGAATACCAAGCGTAAGAAAAAAACCTAACCGTACTCCAAATGAATAACACAACAAGACTACAGAAAGAATGAAACCAGTAACTAAATCAAATGCCTGACTAAATACCCTTAGCCTAAAAACAAAAAGACCTGTAAACAAATCTTGAACACTTTCAGGTTTGATTTGCACAGTGATATGGGCAGAGCAATTCTGGAACTATCTGTGTGCTACAGAATTAAGCGAATGAACAGATACTTTGACGTTGTGAGAGCCGGAGTTCTCACTTGGGAAATGGGAAACAAATACAGAAGCAGAACAGGCAAGAAAGAACACATTGGGTTTGGATAGGAATCAGAGGTACCATTGTGATTTTTAAAAGTATATTGTATGTTTTAAAACATATATACTTTTCATACATACTGGTACACATACATAGTGTGTGTATATCAACATGGGTCCTAGTTCCACAAGGACACCCCACTAGCAATGAACACACCCAGCCCCACCTCCTGGTTTTTAAGTGGCATCCCCCTTTAAAAAGTACCAGAGCTTCTTAGAGAAATGATTGATTCAGGAGCAAGGACAGTGTAAGATGAACCTGGAATGTCTTTTTGGTGACAGAAAGTAAGGACATGCTGCACCCTGCACTCCTCCCCAGGAGATGGAGCGGGGACAAAAGGAATGGCCACCTGCTGATTCTGGAACACTGTGAGCATTAATATGAGTGACAGAATAGACAATAGTCTGCTGAATAAAAGAAGAATCTTCAAGTCAGCACTGACAATAAATAAACAAACAAATACATAAATAAAAGGAGTTAAGGGATAATTCACCTTCACCACAGGTGCGATTTAAGAATACATGAAGAAGAAATGACAGCAGTAGAAAAAAATCACCAGGCTGCCACCATCACAGTAATAACTGACTAAGGCAAGAATCATCCATGGGTGGTAACACTCACGCGCCAAAGTGTGAAGAGGAAGGGAATATTTACAGAGTTACAAAGTACCCCAGTTACTTTTACATTACACAGGAAATACTGTAATTTACAATGGAGAAACCTGATGGGACATGCTGATATCATGTGCCTCCTTAATGTGATAGTATGAGGACACAACATCATTTATCTAATACTCCTGCCAAAACCACATAATTTATATAATCTAATCATGAGGAAATAAGAGAATCCCACATCAAGAGACTGGCCTAACTCTTCAAATATGTCAACGTCACGAAAAACAAAAAGGTGAACTACTCCAGATTAAAGGAAACCAAAGAGACATGACAACTACATGTAATGTGGGGACTGGATCCTGGGTCAGGATCAGGAATAAAACTCTCATAAAAGATATTAATTTTTTTTATACTGTATGAATCCATTTATATATAGTTCAAGAACAGATAAGACTAATCTATGGAGAATTCAAAACAGTGGTTGCCTATAGTATCATAAAAAAATAATTATTGAATCAATTAGTGATATTTGACTATTAGAAAATTCTAATTTCTGGTTTTGATCATTGTACTGTGGTTACATTCATATTATGTAAACAGCCTTGGTCTGAGGAACTGTACACTGAAGTATCTAGAAGGAAAGGGAATGACATGATCAATCCACTCTCACAGGGTTAGGAAAGATAGTAATAATTACAATATGTGTGTGTGTGTGTGTCTGTATACATACACGTGTATGTATATATGTGTGTATGAATATACAAATGCACACACATACAATACATATACATGCGTGCGTGTGTGCATGCGTGTGTATACACAGGCTGTCCAGAAAGTATCCAGACATGTAATATGAAAAATAGAGGCATTTATGCTGGATTTTTTCCAGACAGCCCTCATATCTACATACATATTCACACACATATACACACATAGAGAGAGAAAACATGCATGCAAACATGGCAAAATACTAACAACTGACAAAGCTACATGAAAAATGGCAAATTATTTTTCTAAAAACATTTTTAATGCAGTATTTATTAAAGCACCTAGCATACAGCAAATGACTAGCAAAGGTTTCCTTTTATCCTTCCTCTGCCCAGCTGTGACCCTTGAATATATGTTTTAACCAATAAAAGTTTTGGGTTTTTTGGTTTTATTTGTTGCCAACATTTAAAACTCATGCATTTTTACCAACCCCCCCACACCCCCAATTTCCATATTCTCTTGAAAATCTGGAGAAACTGATGACCACGTGGGGGTGCTAAAAGGCAGTCCCTCCTGGCTGGCCTCACTTGTGTGCTTCGCCAGCCTGGTCCCCAAGGCACCAACACAGCATCCCAGGTTTGAAAACAGTGCAGACCACCCAACACAAGGAAGCGGTCACTGCAAGGAAGAGGCAGCCAGTGTGGCCTGCTGTCACCTCCTCAAGAGCAGAGGATGGAAGCTAAGTAGGGCCTAGGAGTCACTTCTTCCTGGGCCCTCCAAGAAGTCCTGATCAATTACTGACGTGTCCTAGGACTCGAAGTACCTCCCCCACTTACCGGTGAGAAATAGCTTTTCCAATTTCTCGAGCAGCTCAGCACATTGATTCAGCTGCTCCTGGAAACCCTCGGCCACACAGCAATCCACATCGCTGGCCTGCAGCAGCTCCTCAAAGGCCTTAATCATCGTGTTCATGTGTTGACGACAAATGACACAGATGCCATGGCTGTCCTTAATCTGCTGCCGTTGAAGGGAGAGCTCCCTGGCTTGGGACTGAACTAATGAATTGTATCTGATAAAAGGGGGAAAAGAAAATGCTTGTACCATTTTAGAATTGAATTTCTGTGACCTTAACACTAATTGGAAAAATGACAAGAGTACAATTTTTAAAAGCCTGCAGCTGTACAAGTATATATACTTTTAGAAAAATTGAAACTGCACAAGGTCACGCCTTCTATTTGAAAACAGCCAACAAATGCTGGGACAAAGGTTCTCCTGCAATATTTTTAACCTTATGAAGCCCCCAATTAAAGTAAGACTGGCAAGGACTCAGGAGAACAATCGGTTTCCATATACTCCTCAAAAATCCGATTCCAAATTGTAGAAACCAGTGCCCAAGGGTCAGGGGACCCACCACAAATTCTCGTGAAGCACAAAAAGGGAACTGTAGGCAGGAAAACAAAGACAGGATTCCCTCTTCTCAACTGACGGGTCAGAGAATAATCATGGTCCTACCGTTTCCCGAGGGTCTAGGAGCTGTCACCCGCTGAATGAGGTGTTTTTTGTAAGTTAGCTCGTCCTCCCATCTTCCGACAAACGAGCGGAAGAGGAGACTGACTCTCAGAGATCGCAGTCAGCAAAACGGTGCAGACCTCCGACCCGAGCACGGCGCTGCCTGCACGGCCCACGCCCTGTACACCGCCTCGGTCACTTCCCACAGGAGCCTGCAGCTATCAGCGGGGGGCCTGAGAAAGCACGGGTGACGGAAGACTGGCCGCGGTTACCGGGCTCCGGAGGGGCTCCCAGAGGTGCCGACCCCCAGCTCGTGTTCTCCCTTCCCTGAATGATGACCGTGGCTGGGACTGTGGGCACCTTCCACCCACGTATGCACACACAGATCACGGGACACCAGTACTGCTGGGAGGGGGGCCAGGTTAACGGATGAGAAAGAGCAGGAGTATGGGCGTGGGGAAATGTGGTCTCGAACCTGGGCACCCACTCTGAACAGCTCTGTGAATCTTCTCAGGCAATTCCAGGCAACCCCCTTGAGGCCCAATTTCCTCATCTACAGAAACACATTTAATGACACCTCCTTCTCGGGTGATTCTGAGGATTACATAAGAAAAGGTCTGACACAACTTTCAGTGAACACACGCCTCCTTCAGTCTCACTGTGCGGGAAGTCTTGAAGAACTCACTCTGGCTGCTGACCATTCAGAATAATGTGTTGGTCTCAAATCAGTGACGCACGAAGGTCAACTTTACAAATGATCCCCTTTTGCCATATCTCTTGAAGCAAAACTGCATATATCTACGCCCATAATCCACATCTTCATGATCTAAGAATTCTTCTCTTTCAACTCAGGCTTATTTCTCTAAGATGGCCTTAAAGGGCAAAGCTATGGGAAATCTCTATATTCTTCCCCGCTTGCCTAGGACATCAGTCTCAGTTCTGCAGCACAGCAAAAGCCAACAATGGGGGCCGGGAGTGAGCACCACCATTTAGCCAACACTGTACCTCACCCAGCGACGGATATAAAACCTTTCCCGAGTCCCCGATCTGAGGAGGGTGAAATCTGTCCTGCCGATTTCAGAGGGCAAAGACGAGCCCGTGGCCACTGCTCTCTGTGGCCTCATGGCTCACGTCCCCACAGGGCCTGGCTGCTTTCACCCCACCCTCATGCCTTCCTCAGTATGTACCCCACCCCGTGGCACCACAGTTCCCTTCTGGCTCATGGGCTCGGACCTAGTGTCAACATAGGGGACGCAGGCTTAAATAGCTAGGGAAGACAGACGTGGGATGTACCTTGAGGGCGAGAGATCGCTGAACTTATTCTGCGGGTTATGCATGTCACTGAAAAGTTCCACGTTCAAATTCGGCTCCTTCTGCAGCTCACATTGCTGTTCCACTAGCTGCTGTTCCAGGCCCTCCACCATCCTGCCATCCACCATCTCTGGGGCCAGCGGATGAAGGATTTTCATGTGTTTCACAAAACGTACTTGGTGCAAACTCGAAAAGGTCGTTTCATCTTCATCAGTATTGCCCTCGGGCTTCATCAAGGCTACCTGGGCCCCTTCTGTCCCACACAAAACTGTGATAATGGCCTTACTGCACTGGGAGTGCTTCTGAAGCTGAAACAGGAAATTCCGGTAGCCTTCTAGCTCCATTTCCAAGTTACAGATTTTCTGTTTTAAGTTTTCTGCATCATCTGAGGTATCAATGTTCTCAGACTGATCAGTTCCAACCACACTGACTTGAGTGGAAATCTGGCCCTTAAAACTCAGGTCAGTAGCTACTGAAGCCGGGCCTTGAAAATCTTCAGAAGTGTCCTCTTTGCACACTGGCAAGATGGCCAACTGGTCACTGGACTGGTCAATTTCAGAGTCTGAAAATCAAACACACTTGTGTCAGTATCTCCTTGGCTGACACCCATCCCGCCTTTCCTCACGGCCACTGCCAAGCCGAGACCACTGCGAGGGCCTCCTAACAAACCTCCCTGACGCTAGTCTTCCCTCTTATCTCTCAATCCATCCTCTTCCCCAGAGCAACTCTTCTACAAAGTGAATTTAACCATGGTAACCACAGTCCTGCCACCTAAAACTGATCAATATCCCCACTATCTTGAAGATCAAATCCAAACTCCCTCTCATAGCATCTGAGACTCTCCATGATCTAATTCCAGGCACCTTGTTCAGGGCTGCCCCCGGCACCACCATGGAGATTCCCTATTTCCCATAATTCCCTACCCACACCAGGCTGGTTCATGCCTCCATGGTTTTGAACGTGCCTTTCCCTCTGCCTGGAATATACTTGACCCTCTATTCTAGTCCTACCCGAGGAACTACTCATCCTTCCACACTCAGATCTAATTTCCTTCTCCTGCAAGTGCATCACCAAACTATGGGAAACAGTCACTGCCCTCTGCGCTTCCACAGCACCTTATGCCTATCACCTGGGACAAATGCACTACGCTAATGCAGGAATTATGATTGGCTTATTTATTTACTTACATAGCAATTAATTATTTGGATTCTTCTCTCCCTCACTGGCCTTTCAGCTTCCCATTCTCAGTGCCTAGTACAGTACCCAGCCAGAATAGAAGTCAGTAAATACTGGGTAATGAGTGAAGTAACGTTAAAGAGCAGTAATTCTAGGACCCATGTCAGATGACTCTTCGCATTGCTCATTTCAAAGTCTACCAGTTTCCAAGACATGCCATGACATCCCCTGCAGTGAGCTGGTGCGATGACTCCCAATACAGGAAATATTTCCTTACAGCGAGTCCATACCCCCGGAGATGCAGCTAGATGCATTTGGGAGGTGGAGGGGGCTGCACAATGAACACACAGCTTTGAAGCCAAAGAGAAGTGGGGTCACTCCTAGCTTTGCCATTTGCTGGCTGCATAGCCTTCGGCAAGTAACTTGCTATCCCAGAGCCTCAGTTTCCCCAAAGATGCCCAATATGCTTGTTGTGAGGCTTCAAGCTCAGTCCTGAGTCCAGAGCTTCCGTTCTTAATCATATACCACACTGCCTGTTGTTCAGGGAAAGCTCTGCTCAATATAGGAATTGTTTAAATACTTAAGAGACAGCAAAATCTAGTCGAAAAACCCAGCTTTGCCAACAGACCGGGTTTCAACCTCTGGCTCTGCCATTTACTTCAGGCCATTTGGTTACACGACCTTAGACAAGTTACTTAGCCTCTGAGCCTCAGGAGCTTCATCTGCAAAATGGGGAACATCAGTCATTGTGGTGGGTTGTGTTTTGTTTTTAGGATCAAATGGGACAGTATCTGCAAAAAGATGAAATGTCTGGCACATAGCAGTGCAGGAACTCAACTACTGTTAACATCCTTTGCTTCCCTAAAACTACTCAAAGATGGAAGAGGATGCCTGTCACAGAAGACGCTAGAACAAAGGCTGTGGAACTAACTGAGAAACACTGCAAAAGCAACAGTGTGGATTAGATGCAATGACCTCGGAGAGCTCTCAGAAAGAAAAGCACACAAAATCTTTGTCAGGCTGTGTTTTCCAATTTCCAGGCCCTGCAACTGCTCCTTCTGCCTTGTTTCTCAGCTCATGATGCAAATACCATAAAGGAAACCTTTTGATTTTTTGAAAGCAGCTGCTATATGACCTAAAGAAAGCATTCCTAATACAGCATTTTCACTGTACCAAATTTGTTATCATCAGTAGACTCTGAGGTCCTCCAGAGTGGAGCCTATGTCATTCATCTTGTGTCTGCAGTGTCGGGCACAGGGCCTGGGGCAGAAAAGGTGCTCACTAAGTACTACTGGCTGAATGAGTACAACAGAGACACGGGGAGAGGTCTCAACAAGGCTTTTTCCAGGGAATCACCCTCCAAGACAAGGAAACAGCTTGCTATAACAAGCACATGATAAGGAAATTTCGTGGCAAGAAACAATGTTCTCAAGTGAGAATAAAGATCAGTCTGATGACTTTTGTTAAGTAATCATTAGGCAAAGATGTGAGACCTAACAAATGTCCTTTTGTGACACAGACAGTGGCCAGCTCTGATGTTTAGCTATACACACATACAAGGTCAGACAATTAAACTTCTTTTCTAGAATGACCATCTGAGCTGTCGTCGTACCTTGCCAAGGTTATGACACCTTACTGAAATGTTTGTACAGTGCTACCAACATAAACACACAGTGGCAAGTTTGTAAACTTAACTGTCAGATTTTGGGGACAATGACAGCTCTGACGGCCATTCCAAGAAAAGAGTTCCAAAACTGCTTTGAAGAGTAGAGTAGGCGCTGGTGTCAGTGCATAGTTTCCCAAGGGGAGTACTTTGGAGATGACCATAGTGACATTCAACAGTGAGGTATGTAGCACTTTTTCTAGGAGGAGCTCACCAACTTCATTGTCAGACCTGATATACATGTGCACACACACCCCCCTCAGAACAGTTGGGAGGGTGTGCATTCTCATAATCAATCCACTTTAAAATCTGCACCTTACAACACAACGAATCTAACATTCAGACACTTGATACTCACAATTTTCACTTCAGAAGTGCCCTCAGTCTTAGAGCAGTTTGTGGTTTAGCAGAGGTAAGGAAGTGATGTCTAGGCTCCAAGGCCAGTAGGTATACAGCAAGCCCAGCATTTAACATGGCAATGTGGCTTTGTATTCTCTGCTCAGGAGGCCTTGATAAAGCTCCAGAGGAGTTGCTTCCATAGTTCATTTAAAAATCAGTGCGTGCAGGGTTTGGGAGAGGGAGGATCATAAGTTGCAATGTGCAGTGTGACCCTGGCCGAGGCACCAAGTACCGTGTCTATGCTACCACTTAATCCTCATCACAACTGTGTGAGGCATCACTAGAATCCCCATTTTACAGAGGAGAAAATCAAGGCTCAGAGAAATAAGAACCTGACCAGGTTCAAGGCCAGCAAGCAGCAGAGCCCCTGTCAAGGCCTGGCAGCACGCCTCCAGCACTCTGAATGCTGTCTCGTGATGGGTCTCCCACAGCAGGGGTGCAGACGCAGGGAGACAGCCCTCAATCACAACAGGAAGGCCAGTAACATCTGTGGATCTCCCTTCCTTCATTTCCCAAGTATCTATATCGGGGAGCTACTGAAGGTGGAACAGCACTGACAGAGTCACAGCACCCAGTCACTGAGCAAATCAACTTAGGACCAAAACCTGGGCGGGGGGGGGGGGGGGGTGCGGGCAATGGGAGTGTCAAAATAATTGGGAGATTCAGGAAGGCCTTGCCTGGCAAGTGACATTTAGCAGAGGCTTAAAGGATGACGCGTCAGCTGGCAACAATTAAAGGGGGAAATTCGGGTAGAGGCAACAGCAGGTATAAAGGTCTAGAAACACATTAAGAAAAAGGAAAGGCATTCACTAATGTAGGGATTTGAGAGGGAAAGAGAAACAGTCAAGAAGGCTTCAGTAAGCAACTAACTACGAACAAGAAATTAAAAGATGTCCCTAGGACCATTTATTTACATTATAGGAGATTGTAATTCTGGAACTTTCTACAATTCAGCTAAGGGATACTTTATACCCTGGTAGAGGGGCTTTCTCCTCAAAGTGTGCAAGCACGTGACCATGTTTTCACTGCACAGAGTGGAGGCCCTGGGAAAGCATGCACCGCTGGGGACAGGGCCCATAAGGCAGTCTCTCCCCAGAGACGAGTAGTCTCACAGCCACCCCAGGATGAATTTAGGATTCCTGAAGACAACTCTTTGTTAGAGTGAACTGGGTCCAGATTAATGGTGATTTTTATTTTGTAATGATGGTGGGGTGGGGGGTAAAAAGAAAACACGAAAACACTGTGGGCATTTGCTCATTCTGGCTGAATGGGAACATGAATGTCACCATGTTCTGGCTGAATGGGAACATGAATGTGCTTACCTGTATGCTTATAATAGTTCATCATTTTAAGATAAAAGAGATGCAACCTGCCTGGCCCAGGACTCGCGTCTCTGTACCTTTCCCACAGACATGCCCAACAAGCTCACAAAGCAGGTGTCAGCTCAAGCTCACCTCCAACCCATCCCCCGGGCAGCCCGAGGCCAGCCACACCACAGACAGTACTGACTGCCGGGGGGCCCACCGTGGGACCCCCGAGGGCAGGCACTGTGCCCTTCAGATACATTGAAAAGTATCTGACAAATGGGCTGGTAAACTCAGGCAGAAAGCCTCCTGTCCCTTGACTCGTCCACCTCCTTACCAGTTGGGTGACCCTGGATCAATTCTTTTTAAAAACCTCAGCTTCCTCTTGTGCTAATAATGGTGATGCCTTAAGATGGCTATTGTAAGGCTTAGTAACCATTTTATATAAAACACCCCAAATGGTGCCTGCACACGGTAGCTGTTCAATACACAGAGGAAGTGAATTCTGCCCAGTCTCATAGCTGTTTTGCTGATCACTGTCCTTTGCCTCTTTCGCTAGAAACAGGGTGTGGACTATCTATTTATCTATTTATCTATTTATCTATCTATCTATCTATCTATTTATTTATTTATTTATTTATTTTGCTCTACAGGGCTGTCCTGGTAGGTTGCTCCCACAAGGGGCTGAGCTATAGGCATTCACAAAGAGAACAACAACAACAAAAAAAACATAGACTTGAAACTTGGCCAAGCAACTGAGAAGAACACAAAGATAGAAAAGGGAAATAAAAACACTGGGGAGGCAAAATGCAATTTATGAGATAAAATTAATCTATCGAGCTGCCATAACAGGACATACAAAGCATCAATATACTGCAGCTTGTCTAAAATGGTTTAAGTCCAGGCTCTCAAAAAACAGTGAGTGAAAAGATGAATTCTATAGACTTATGCCCACCCTTCCCAAGAAGGGAGGAGCCTCAGGGTCTTCTGGGCAACTGTGGAAGCAGCACCTGGTTGGGGCATCCTGAGGTCTCAGCAAGAAATGAAAGCATTGGTAAAAGCAAATGCAAGGCAGTTCCCTGGTGGTGTAGTGGCTAGGTTTTGGCGCGCTCAACGCTGAGGCCTGGGTTCGATTCCCAGCCAGGGAACTACCAAAAAATAAAAAAGCAAATGCAAAGCCCTGGAAAGTGCCAGGGCCCCGTCAGGTTGAGTCACCTTTGCCGTAAAATCTTTCCTCTCTCAAATGCCCTCACCTCCTGCCTTGAACTGATCAATTTAATGACCTGCCCCCACGCCCCTAGAGAGAAAGTTCTGAGAAGGCAGAGACTCTCTCTCTTTCCCCTCTCTTCTCCACATCGAGTGCACGAGGCTGGGGACTCAGCAGGTGCTCAGGCAATATTCTCCGAAGACGTGCACGGACGCCTGGGTGGGTACATGGATGAATTAAGAGAAGGTGGGAAAGGAGGGAGGGAGGGAAGAGCAATCCTGCCAAAGGCCAACTTACCTGAAAAACTCGACTATGGCAACCCCAAGAAAGAACCTAAAATTAAATGGAAAATACCTCTGGCTAGAGGTCATCATAAAATCCATACCCATGTGTCATATACTAGCTTTATGAAACAGTGACGGGCGCAGGCTTTGAAATCAGGCAGCTGGTTTAAACCCAGGGAGTCAGTAACAGTGTGACTGTAGCTAAGCCACTTCACCTCTAAACTGCTACCTCAGCAGTGAAACGGAGTAATTACTGTACCCACCTCAAAGGACTGTTAAGAGGACTCAATTGGATCGTGTATTTAAAATGGGCTGAACGAACAACAGTGCATGGTTGGGTGTCTAACCTCCGGGGAAGTCCGAGGCTCCCGGGGGTCTCCCACCCCTGAACCGCCCAGAAAAACCCCAAAGTGATGTCATCTTCCCACCTCAGTATGCAAACCCTTCACTGGCAAAACCCCCAATTAACCTCCATCTCCTCCCACACGCCCGTCTCACCCCCTCACGCTAAGGAAACCGGCTGTCCGCTGACACGCGTGTGCTGCAGCCTCCCCGGCAGTGGGCGTTTGCTTCCCACATCCCCTGTATCGCGGACCTGGACGTGCCCAAGAGCCTTTGCTCTCCACGACCCTTCCAGATCATTCTGTCTCTTCTCTAAACACTCTGGCTCTGTGGCTCATGCTGCCAGACTATCCCCCCAGCCCCCCGCCCTGCACTGCCCTCACCCAGCCACCGGACCCATAGAACCTCGCTGATGCCCTGGCAGCGGACTGCCCTGCTTCTGCCCACTCCTCTTGTGTGCAAGTCCTTGGAGCGGCCTGTTCTCACTGTCTCCCACTGCGTCTTCCCTCTGGAAGCTCCGTCAAGCCTTACCACTCCACAGAAACAGCTCCCTGCAGAGTCACCATGCTCCTGGCTGAGTCTTAGAGCCAATCCTCAGTCCCCGTCTTACTTATCGGCAATACCCAGCACAGCTCGCCTGTTCCTCCCTGCGCTGCTGGGTGTGCTCCTCCCGTGGCTCTCCTCCTCCCCCAATGGCTGCCCCTCTTCAGTCCGACCTCTACTGACGGGACAGCCCCAGGTTCAGTCCCCGGACCTACTCGCGAGGCCTCCAAGTCTCCCAGCTTCAAATACCAGGGACATGCTGACAGCTCCCACCCTGACCTCTCCCCTCAACTCCAGATGCATCTCCCTCCAACGGCCTACCTGACATCTCCACTGGGGAGGCCCACAGGCATCTCACGTGACGTCTGCCCCTACTGTGCCCACCTCAGTGTATGACAGCTCCTCCCTTCCAACTGTTCACGTTAAAAGTGATTCTCTAGAGCAGAGGTCGGACTACTTTTTTTAAAAGCCAAATATGAAATATTTTCGACTTTGTGAGCCACAGGGTCTCTACCATAATTACTCAACTCTGCCATCAGAGCGCAAAAGCAGTCACAGACAATATGCAAATGAGCACGTGTGGCTACGTTCCAACACAGACGGGCGGCACACAGGCCGTATTTACCAATCCCTGCTTTAAAGCTTAGGTCAGACCACGTGGCTCTGCTGCTCAAAGCCCTCCGGCAGTTTCCAGTCTGACCTAGAGAAGACACAGCCCTAGGAGAGCCAGCGAGGGCCTCCTCCCTCCGCAACCTCCCTGACCCAGCTCCCTCTCCTGCTTCCCCGTGCCACTCCAGCCATGGAATTGGTCTCCTTCCTACTCCTCCAACTGCTCAAGTTCAAAGCAACACCAGGGCCTTCGCCCTTGATCCCTCTGCCAGGAATGTCTTTCCCAAGATGACTAGACCACTTGTTTCCTCCCAGTTCCCACTTAAATGCCGCCTCATCAAGGGCGCCCTCTTGAACATTCCAGGTACATTAGCACACCCTACTTTCGTTCCACATTACCTGTGCCCTGACCCCTGCTTTATTTGACCCCATAGCACTGATCACCTTGCATATCACATACCTGCTCATCAGCTGTCTTTCTCCCCCTACAAGAACGTGAGCTAGACACAGACCATCACCATTTGGTTCACTCCTATCTGCCCCGTGACTCCAACAGTGCTTGGCACACAGGAGGATTTAATAAACACTCTTTGAATAGATACAGAAAAGATTGCTGTTGTTCTTGTTATCGTGTGTTGCTCTCACTGGCTTAGAGAGAGAGTTCAAAATCAGGAGTCACGTAAGCACTTTTGGGGATTTGAGAACCCTCTGAAGATGATGTTTAATATCACCTCTGTGCTTACCTGCATCGTCCTGTGGCAGTGCCCTCAGCTTTCTGCAGATCCTCAAAGGGGCAGTGGTCCCAAATCTCTAAGCACCACTGTCCCAGACTAGGGGACACCACCTGAGGGGCTCCCTCCATGTCTATGGAATCTCGCCTTGACACATTTTGTCCCAGGGGCTCTCTATTTTGGGAGCTCCCAGGAGAACATACAGTGGATTCAAAATGGGCAGGGAGGCAGGTCACTTCTACAGGAAGACATAAGGTCAGCAGAGTTTAGAACTAGCCTTGCACAGTCCAAAGAACCCTGCAAAGAGGACTCTCCTACCCGATGCCACATGCCCAAGGCTTCCCAGGACCAAGTGAGAGAAAAGGCCCAGATTCAAGTCACCCTCCAAGTGAGGCACGAGCAGACAACCCCAAGTGAGGGGAGCAGTAACCTCACAGGACCCGCAAGCACTGCAAGTCCCTTTATCCCGACTCCAGAATAAAATGAAAACAATAGATTCATGTTCCATACTGTGCTCCCTCGGTTGTGTATTTGTCAGGAGTCCAGATGAATCACTGCAATTCATGAAATTTATACTCAAACTTATTGCAATTCTAAACAACGAGGCTGACACTTCAAGCAGTTCTATCGGGTCGTTCATCTAGCTCGTGGAGAATACATTTTTCTAGGTGCTTACCTTCCAATAGCCTTTTGTCTGGCGCTGGCCTCTCCTCCATCATTGCTTCAGCCAGAATTAACTTTTGGTGAAGTTGCTTATTACAAATTTTAAATTCCTTCAGCTCCCCCTGCAGCTCCAAGATCTGGCTCTGCAGCTGGGCCACGACCTTCTGTGTGGCAGGGAGCCGGTACACACTTCCTAATGACCGGGATGGTTTTACTAGGATGGGCAAGCGGGACTTCTTAGCATCCTGAAAACACACATATACAACAATGAGGACCCTTCCTCTGCCGAGTCAACATTCTCATCATGTCAATCTTATAAGACAGGATTCAAACCACTGATTTGCCTCCCAGTCTACAGTTTCCATCCTGGTAAGTCCCTCCTCTGACTAGCAAGTGCCAAGCTTCTCCTCCACGACACCCTCCTGGCCCTGGCCCATTGTCCCTCCGGACAGTCTAGATGTTTAATATGTGGCAGTCCTTTTCTAACAAAATCTTCTGGGAAACATTTTTTTGCTCCTCACCTGGTTCCTCATTTCCCACCCGTTCCCCAATCTAAGCCAATCTGCCAGTCCACCAGAACCACTCCTTACTAAAGTTTTCAGTGGCTCCTGGGTCGCTAGTCCGATAAGTATTCCCCAACGCTCAGCGCTCCTGACCAGCCTATCCTAGACATCTTCATTTCAAATGGCTCAACAGGGACTCTAAAGTCAACTGGAAACTCAACTCTTCAGTTCTATCACCTCATGTTCCCAAAGCTACGCCACTTAACAATCTCGGTCTTGATGAATCAGACGGCCACCCACTTATTACACAACCCCAAACCTGGGAGTCCTTTTAAAACTTCCCTTTATATTAGTCTTATGCTTTCATCCCTTACCAAGTTCCATTAATTCCAGCTCCCAAGTCACCTCTGAATGCTTTCAACTCTTCTCATCCTCCACTGCCACCATCCAACGCCAAGACGCTGTTAGCTTTCACTAGGCCACAGTCAGTCACACACTTATGAGTGGTCCCCCGTCATCCATTCTTGCCGTTTCTAATCCACTCTCCGTACTCCAGCAGAAAAAGCAAACTGAGCACTCGTCTCCTCTGCTTAAAACTGTTGTAACTGCTTCCCACTTCTCTTAGGACACAGGTCAAAGTCCTTACATAGTCTACATATTGTGCATGACCTACAGCCTGAGTTCCTACCCTTCTCCCAATCCACTACTGCTACACACTCACTTCCTATCAGTTCCTCAAAATGTCTCAGGGCCTTGGCACATGCTGCCTCCTCTGCCTAGGACACTCTTTCTTGACCAGCCCCACCAATCCCACTAATCCTAATCCATTCATTGACTCAGCTCAAATGTGCCTTCCTCAAGAGAATGAGCCTTGATTTCCAAGACCAGGTCAGGTCTCCCTGTGACATACTCAGAGCCCGACACACTTCTCCTAGGAGAACTTAATGCCTATGCAATTACTAGTTCTTTCTCTACTGGTCTGGCCTATGAGCCAGACTCTGCATGTCATGGTCTATTCACAGCTTCCAGGACAAAAACTCATATACAGTAGGTACTCAACAACTACTTGTAGAATGAATATGCAAACAATAACTTAAGAAGCCAAATGGAGGCATATTTCAAGTGAGGGAATTTTAAGCATATTCAAATATGTTTAAAATTCCCTCACTTGAAATATGCCTCCATTTCAATTCTTAAGTTATTAGAAGGAGAGGGATTGAATCTAGACTATATTAAGAACTATTAATATTATAATTCAGTAACAAATATACAAATAACCCAATTAAAAAATGGACAATGATTCTGATAGCTATTTCTCAAAAGGAGATACATATGTGGCCAATAAACATGAAAAGATGCTCAAGATCATTTGTCATGACAGAAATATAAATCAAATTGCAATGAAATGCTGTGACTTCCTATGCATTAGGAGAGTTATAATAAAAAAGGTAATAACACAAGTGTCGGCAAGGGTGTGGAGGAACTGGAACTCTCACATGTTACTGGTGAAAATGCAAATCAAGTATAGCTGTTTTAGAAAACCGTCTGGTAGTTCCTCAAAAGGTTAAACACAGAGTTACTCTATGACCCAGCAATTGCACACCTAGGTATGTACCTAGGAGAAATGAAGACATATGTACTCGCAAAAACATGTACATGAAAGTTCACAGCACCATTATTTATAATAGCCAAAAAGTGGAAATAGTCCAAATGTCTTTCAACTAATGATTGGATAAGTTAAATGAACTGTATTCATACAATGGACTATCACTTGGCAATAAAAATAAATAAAGTACTGATACAGACTACATCATAAATGAACCTTGAAAACCTTAAACTGAATAGAAGAAATCAGTCACCAAAGATCACATGCCATATGATTCCATTTATATGAAATACCCAGAAGAGGCAAATATAAAAGAAACAGAGAGTATCAGTGGCCACCTTACAGCTGGGGTGGACAGGTGGGGGAAATGAGAAATGACTTCAGGGGGTTAGGAGTTTCATGGGGGATAATGACATGCTCTAAAATTGATTTGGGGTAATGGATGCTCAACTCTAGGAATATATTTTTAAAAACCCATTGCATTGTACACTTTGAATGGATGAACTGTATGATATGTGAATTATACCTAAATAGAGCTGTTATTTAAAAACGATTTTTTTAAGTGGAACAGAAGGAACCTGAGAGGAAAACAGGAATTATCTGGGAGCCTGGGAATGAGGAAATCAGCAAGGTCTCTCAAGAAGGAAAGAGGAAGGAAAAACCCTTCTCACAGGTCTTAGGATATAAAATGCTTTCAAGCACATTCTCCCATAATCCTCAGGAAAACTCTGTATTTCCAGAGCTCACAGGTAACAGAGAAGTCATTATCCTGTTTTCCAGACAAAGAACTGAGATGTCAAACAACTTGTCAATGTCATACAACAAGGTTAGACAGCTGGATCTCAAACTAGCTCTTCAGTCTCCACTGCTCAATTAAGAAAAGCAGGGACTTTCTGCCCTGAAATTACAGGGAAGAGGAGAGAGCAGGTTCAAGGACAAGAACAGTCTGCAGTGGTGAAGGAGACTAGTTGGGAGGAAGTGAATGCCTCCTCAAAGAGGACTGGAAAGTAACAGTCATTTGCTTGGTCCTCAGTCTCCACCAATCTCTATTCTTGGATGCAAATCTGTGTGTCAGATGGTAGCAGAGGAGATATCTGCAAGTGCACAAATGCCAAAGCCAATTTCAGGCTGGAAGACTGCCGTCAGTCAACCCCATGCTGATTCTAAAATAACACCACACAAAATGCTACCTTATGGTCACTGAACAGAGTCCCACCTACCACCTTATTAAAGACGTCATAACGGAACTTCTCACTTGAGAATGGGAGAAGGCCAGGAATGCACACACGCAGAGCTCCTACTGTGTACAAGGCACTTGGCACACATGAACTCACTTAACCCTTAACCTTCATGCCAGCCTCAGGTTCTAGGTTACGCTGATCCCATTTAAGCCACTGAGAAAGGTCAGGTGAATTACCCAAGAACTCAAAGCAGGTAAGTGGCCAGGCCCGATGTAATCACAGGTATATTTCTAAAGTTCATCCTCTTGGCTCTAAAACTAAACAATCGGAAGTATATCCGGTCTTCTTATTTCACCCTTGAGCTGCCATGATGTTTTTTTAACAGGATAGCAGAGTTCTATTAGCATTAATGTTATCTGACTAATCAAAGACCATGAAGAAAATCATTAAATGTTCTTCTACTTCGCATATAGACTGGAGGCCACAAAGGTTACAAGAGGACTCTTCCCTTCCTGAGAAAGGTAGCTTTAAAATACCCCTGTCCACCACTACAGTAGGATTTCAGTTTATATCCCTGCTACTCCTCTTAACAGCTGAGTCACTCTGGACAATTTTCTGAGCCTTTCAGAGCCTACATTTTCTCATAATATCTACCTAACTCATATGCTTGTTGAAAACAGTAACTATGATGAGATAGATATAGATGGATATCTAGCACAGTCCTGGCACACAGAGCAGGTGCTGAAAAATTGGCACAGTTGCCTTCTTTATGAAGATATAAGCCAAAAGGATAATTCCAAACTAAAAAAAGATTTTTTTCAATATACTTGGAAAAATTAAGTTATTCAATTTTCCTGAGCATAGGATGATACTTCCTACACAAATATCTATTAGTTTTTCTAATATATAGGTGTAAACTAAAGGAGCTGAGACAGATGAGAGCATTTCTTTTCCAGCCAAATTACACAGATTTGCATCTTGAGCACTGTTAATATAATGGCACTGGCTTTGTTTTTTTTGTTGTTGTTGAGTTTTTTGGGGGTTTTTTTGGGGGGGTGGGAGGGGGTCTTTACTGATGTCTTTAGAAAACCCTTCTCTAGAAATTACAGTTTTGGTGCATAATTTAAAACAATCAAAAGCAATTTTGCTAATGATTCATCTAACTCTTTTTGGTATGAACAAAAGTAGTAATTTAGTGGTCAGAAAATAAACTTAATTCTCCATTCTGATGCTATAAAGCAGTGTGTACAGCTGATTTCTCAGACACAAAACACACATCAGAAACAAGAATACCAAGAGCCATCACGGACGCTCTATTAGAAACATGACCTATTTCCTTCTCTACCAGAACACTCCTATCTCGCTGCTATGGGGATTCTCAACCCCAAGCCCAACCCCTCCTCCCAGGAGTATTTTAGCAAAAGGGCTAATTAAACATTGCCAAGAGAGTCTAGTTTTTAATAATCTGATATATTTGATGGCATCTGAGGAGAAGCTTAGAGACAGCACCTTGACTGAAGCAAAATGGAGTCATTCACTCAAAAAAAAAAACAGGACCCTACCATTTTGGGACAGCACAGGCTAGAGGGTGGCTTGGCCCAGGGAAAGGGCATAGGACAGTGAGGATCCCAGCTAGGCCCCTTCACCACGGGCAAGCCACAGGCACTCTGGGTCTGGCTTCCTCATCTCTGACAGGTATTGTAAGGATAAGTCAATGCAGACAGAGCCCACAGAATAGTATCTCTCAGACACAAAGTCTGCCCAAACTAACACCTAGCTTCTTGTCCCTACCCCTAAAGTCAGGTTACTGCAATTTTATTGCAACCTGCAAAAGTAAATGTCCATCAACAGGTGACCATATAAATTCAGGCACATTCCACACAATGGAATTGTACACATGCATTACGAGGAAGGACGGCCCTGACACACGACATGAAAGGGACAGCTATAGACAGATGTACAGACATGACTATTTGTATAGGAAAAAAACAGGAATGTCAAGATAGATCAATAAGACAGGGCTGGGGAAGGGGAGGAGAGAGAGAAGGGGAAAATGCTCCTGAGACTGGAGAAGGGGAGGACCGACATCCACCTCCAGGGAGAGGCCAGGAGAGGCCAGGGTAAATGCAGGCAGAGGAAGACACCAGATGTTATACAAATCAAAAGCAGTCATGGGAACAGAGGTGACTGTCTAAGTTTGGTTTGTATGAAATAAGTACATCGGTAATACGAGGAGATACTCACTCTGTCAGCCCCAGTGGGGAAGGGCAAGGCAGCGGCCTGCCGCCCCAGCATGCTGTGCAAGCTCTCTGGCTGGTGCTCAGCGCCGACCACGGCATCTGTCGGCTTCTCCCTGCAAGCCTCTCTCTTGTCTTCGTGTGAGAATTTGAGCGTGTCGCACTCCAAGGCCATGGTCTGCACTGAGGCCTCTTTCAGCTCCACCTGGGACGGTTTATCCGCCTTTACTAGCTGGGCCCCCCAGGATGACTTCCGTTCATCTTGCGACTTGGAGAACGAGTTGGCCTGGATGAAATGTCTGAGTTCACCTCTTAGCTGAGCAGCCATCGGCTTAAGTGTCTTCTCAGTTTCGCCATCAAGGTGTTCTCTGGAAAATTCCTGCTCTGTCAGGCACATTGGTTCCAGAAGCAGTTCCCGTAGCACTTTCAGAAGGTCTGGTCTGTGTTTCCGAAAGGGAAGGAAGCAGGAGAACTAAGCTTTCTTCTTCGGCCTTGCCCTGGACCCACTTTCCTAAGTTTTCCCCACTGACTGGCCCAGATTCTTTGGAGCTACACACAGTGAGCACCTGCCATGTTTTCTATCCCGTGTCACCGCATGACACCCACACGAAGTAGGCACTACTGTGTCTGTGTCATGGATGAGAAGAGAACTGATAAGATACAAGTACACAGCAAGTAAGGGGGCCACATGACTGTATGGATGCAGGCTGGGCCTAGAAAGGAGCCAAAAGGGTCATAAAGTATTAGGGACAATGGCAAGGCCCACCTGCCCCCTGACCCCATTCCTATATCCAGAAGCAAGTAGGCACTGGATGAATCTGGTCAACCAAGTGGGTCCGTCAGTGACCTGGTCCACCATGGTGACAACGATGCTCAGTAAACAGGAACTGAATGAAGGGATGTCGTCAACTGCTCTTAACAGAAGGAGCAATGGTTTGAGATCAGAAGAAAATGGCTTCCAATTCTAACCACAATTCTTTGAAATTAAGGAAAGTCTTCCTCCATAGGACACTATGAGGATTTAGCAACAGAGTGTATGGGTAGCACATGCTTTTCATGCCCCTTGCCACAAGCCCCAGGCCTCCCTCGGGTTCCAACGACAGTTGTGTGGACGGCTCCCGCAGACACAGACGATCCACCTGGAGCATGCCCTGCACCTCTCTGCTGCCCTGGGACTCTTCCCAGAGCTCTCTGAACAGGCAGCAGGGAAGCAAGGACCAGTTCATACCTGGGGGGAAACCCTCAAACCGGGGAGAAGGGACTCTGGGTAAATGTCCCAGCCTCCCAGCCTCCCAGTCTCTGCAGGGACAACACCAAGGACAGTCTCCGCCATCCGTCAGATGGTGCCCGGGATGACTGAGCCCCCGCTGCCCATAGCAGTAGCTATGTAAATCGACAATGTACATTTACTGGCTTTGCCTCCACTTCTATCTTCCTCTCCCTGACCCCTCCTTCCTGCCCCTGGGACCGACATCCCCAATAAACCACTTGAACCCAAGGCCTCATTCCTGGGGATTCAACCACACCAACCTGTAAAAGACTATGGAGTCATTCGAGAAGAATCCCTTGTGAGCGTGTTTCTTATGTCAGGTACATAGTGGGCACTGGGGGTGTAAAACGACCTGCGAGGACTCAGACTGCTGCTGGAGACAGGCACGTACACCAGTCATGCCCCCAGCGGGTAAGAACTGAGGCACAGGCACTGCACAAGTCTGGGAGGGCTACAGAGCAACCATCCCAGGGTGTCCAGATCGGGGCGGCAGGAAGAATGTAGGGAAAAGATTCTAGAGTTGACAGAGGCTGGCTGGGAGAGAGGGAGATGCAACACTCTAGGCATGCAAAACAATGTGAACAGAGCCAAGACATTGGAGAATAAGGAGGTGACGGTGGAGAGTGAGGCAGGGGAGAACCCAGCCCACGTTAAGGGCAGGAGAGCCACCGCACGGTGTCGTGCGAGGAGCAGCACCGTCACACGGGTGCTCTGGACAGGCGACTCTGGCTGTGGGCTGAAGAACGAACGGAGAGATTTCCTGCCAAGAGGGTGGCGTGAGTACACACTGGAGCCCCTCCCACTCTGCTCTAAACACAAAGAAAGGACAGCAAAAACAAGTATCGACAAAATGTGTTGAGGTACACTACAGATTCAAAAGATAAAACTCATCCGAGGTCAGAAACAGAAGAGACTCAGAGTCACAAGAAGGTGGACATTGGCAGAAAGCAGTGGGGCCAGAGATTTAACTCCCATGGCAGAAGAACCGTGCAAACTTCACAAGCCCTAAAGTAAGACCTAGAAAGCCCCACTGAGGCAACTTCAAAACCCCCACGTAGGCTGGAGGACCAAGCAGGGCTGTTACCAAGACAAACTGGCAACAAAATTCACTATCAGGAAAGACAGACAACCCAACCAACAAGCGTTCACACTCCAGAAAATAAAAACAATATAGCAATCAGAAGAAGATTTGAAAGTCTGTTTAAATCACCTAAAAATATAAGAGAAAAAGAAATTCATAAGAAAAGAGGAAGAAGTTATAAAACCGAGATGAAAAATGATGCACAAAAGGAAGTGGAGGGGGTCAAGGACAGAGGCGGGGCCAGCTGGAAAACGGCTGCTAACTATCTTCCCGGAAAGACACGGGCAGGGTGAGGCAGCGTCACCTCGGCGGTGTCAGACCTTCCTTGTTCTCTCTGCGGTTTCTCCTGCCTGTCTTATTCCCCAAAAACCTTGTGGGAGAGTCAGGCCACGACTACCAACTCCCTTAATGCACCTTGAGCTTCCCTTCCCCTGTATCTCTGCTACCACCCGGAGGGACATGAACCCATGTGTCACCTTTCCCAGGGAGCCCTGCCTAAGAGGAGGGGTAAGGCCTTACTCATAACTGGACTCCAATCACCTAGCTCTGGGGCAGTCAATTCAATTCAAATGAAACAGCTACAGCACACTAAAATAGAGCAAAAAATAAGAGTATAAACGACAAAATTAAAATGTATGGTACATTTTCCCCTTCTAATATGGAACCATCTAGATTACACAAACCATCTTAAAATTCAGTAAACCCAGGCTTTAAAAATATGTCTGGTATTTCAAACCTGCTAACCTAAATTTTCCTTTCCGCTCCTTCCCTTAATATAGATGAAAAATAATGACAATTACTATTCAGCTAGCCAAAGGAGGACCACTACTCACTACCAAACAACATACAATAAAATCCAGGAAAAAGACTTTCCAAATGGGCAGTAAAAGGTGGTGAAAGAGGCCATTACCATATACTAAAGTGCTGGTGCTGTTAAATAAAACATTTCAAGTGTTCCTTTGCTAGAAATCTGAACAGCAGATTCATTAAGCTGTCGCCATAATCAGGACCTTTTTAATGGTTCAGTCCAAGGGTCTTGTCAGAGGCCCAAACATTGTTTATATACCCTTCCTGAGCGCCTTTGTCACATAGAAGTTATAAGGGGGAAGGAACTGGCATCTATGAAGCACTTACAGTGTGTCAGATCCTTTAAATACACGAAATATGCTCAGTCCTCACAGTAAGACTGTGAGATGGGGACTGATATTCACCCCAACTTACACATGAAGAAATGGGACCGTAAACACTCAGGCCCCCGTAGCAAAGATCGGAACCAGGCTGTCCTGCCGCCAAAGCAGCACTGCACTCTGTCCAGTTTTCTAACCTTACCTTCTACTACAATGCTGAGCTTTTAATCACCTGCATGTTCATTCAGATATTTATTGAGCACCTCCCATTGGTCGTGTAAGGCGGTAGAAATGCAAGGTGAAAAAGAATCATGGAGCTTACGTTTCACTAAGCAGAAGATAGACAGATGTTCATATATGCACTGATAAACTAGGTGAGACCATGCCTGGCAATGACAAATACTACGATTTAAGAAAGGAGGTCCTGACCCAATGAGTAGAAGCAGATTTCTATTAGACAGAGTGACCAAGACCGAGCTGATACACTAGCTCAGACACCACGAGTCACATATACATCGAGGAAAAGAGCATTCCAGGTAGAGGAAGTGGCCACTGCAAAGGCCCTGAGATGAGAACAAGCTTGGATGTTTGAGGAACAGAAAGCAGGTCAATGGGGCTGGAGCACAGTGGTGATACAGACAGAAAAGTAGGCAGAGGACAGGTCACACAGCTCTGGCCTTACTGTAAGGGCAATGGAAATCCACTGGAGGGGTTTAAGCAGAGAAGAGATATGATCTGACTTAAGTTTTAAAAAGATCACTCTGGCTGCTCTGTGGAGAACGTACTGTTGAGGAGGCTGCAGGCTGGGAGTCCCTGCAACATGTGGACTAAGAGGGTAGCAGAAGAGATGTGAGGTGGTTAACTTAGGGCTACTCGCCGAAGGTGGGGTTATAGGAGTGAATTAACAACTATTTAGGACACACAATGGTCAGGACTTAGGTTTGGGAGGTGAAGGAAAGGGGAGCATCAAGGAGGACCATGGGTTTCTGGGGGGCCCTGTCTAGACCCCCCCACCCCACAGATCTAGTCCCCCTGTAGCATGGAATCTACCTTCAGCCATGTGCCCGGTCAGTCGCCTGCAGCCTATACACGCCAAACTCTTTAGCGGATCTGCTAACTGCTAACTTCTCTAGACCCTTCGGCACTCCCCAAACCACCCAGCAGAGCAGACGCAGATTTTCTAGGAGTTAGCTTCCCCACCTCTATTACTTACAGCTCAAGACTGTATCAGCTTTGGGAGAAAAAAAAAAAATCCCCAAAGGCTTCCTATTTAGATGTTCAGATATCAAATTTCACACCTAATTTTAGGTGACAAAGACCAAAACATTTAGGTGATAAAATCCTAGACCATGTCCTCTAGGGAATGGGGACAAAACGAATTGGAAGCATATAAAGAGAAGGCTAAGATCACATACACGGTGACCACCACAGGAAGGAGGGACTGGCCACGAGAGGCCCTACACTGACTCTTTCACTCCACCTCAAACAAATGCTATGGGACAAGTTGCTTCCTTATTCCATCCTAGGCAACAGGTAAGGTGAATCTGAGTTGTTCCTGGGGCCCAGATACTCTGTTAGCCCCTTAGGCCCTGAGGTAGGTGGTTAGAAAGTAGAAGAGCTCAGAAACTGAAGGGAAGTCAGCCTGGGGTTGTCAGCCATGGCTCAGCGGTGACTACAGAGGCACGGGCCTGATTTAAGCGTTAATATCACCAAAATCCCACTTCATACCAACCTGGATCTATTCTTACACCCATTACTTCACTTAATCTTCACAAGATTCCTATGCTTTAGATAAGGATCACCAGCCCCCAGGTTACGGATGAGGAAATTAAGATGCAGAGTTATGTCACAAGGTCTGCAGGGTATAGGTGGACTGGAATACAGGTTTGTCTTGACTCCTGGAGAGATCTCCAAGCAGAAGGCTGGTATTTCTCTAACCAAGGAGTCTTTTTTAAAAAACTCCTCCAGAGAAGTCTCCAATGGCTCCACCATTTACCAGCTAAGAGAATGTCAAGTCCCCAAATGTCAGGTCCCACATTTGCAAAAAGATCACCAGTAGCAGCACACAAAGTGGGTGTGAGGGTAAAAGGAGATCGGGCATTTTACTAGAAGTGCCACAGCCTGGGCCCTGGCACAGAGTGTGTGTGTATGTCAGAAGGGGGTATAGACCCCGCTGGGACCTCGGGGGGGCTCTGGGAGCCAGGACTCCCCTGACATGGAATTCAGAATGGCAGCTACCCAGAGAACAAGACTGGGCCAGCAGATCTGGGCCAGTGTGAGAGAGGCTTTTCTAATATGAACAGGCTCCAAACGGCCTGGAAACACATGGCACCTACAGGGAACAGGTAACTGAACCATGGATGTCACAAGCTTGCCTGCAGGGTGTTGGCTCATAAAGTGCTTTCTTTAAAAAATGTGACTAGGTCTAAATTTTTTAAATTGAAGAGATTTAAAATATAATTTTTGGGCTTCCACTGGAAGGATGGAAGCTCTGAGCCCATCTGTCGGCATGACACCAATCAAGATGGAGTGAGAAGCTCCTATCCACTAGAAGGGAGCACATGTACCCCACCCAATTCACCCCACAGTACCTTCCCGGCTCCCCTCACCCAGGTGCGCTCCTAGGTGGCCTTCAGGGAGAGAGTTGCATCTTTAACTCTGATGTGATACGTGGGACCCTAATGTTGAGGAAGTCCTCCGTTTCTCAAGCACTGTCTATGGCCCCCTAACTCCCTGTGATGATAAACCAGAATAACCACTGGGCATGTCCCCCAAGAGGACTCATTCTACAAAAATGTCAGACAGATGTCAGGGACTGCCGAAGGGTTAGCCCACCTGAGCTCACGAACGCAGAACACTTCTATCCTTTTTTTCTAGCTAAAGAAATGTCGACGAGGCTTAGTCCACCAGTGACAGAAGAACCAGTGGGGCTGCCAGCTCTTGCCAAGAGTCGCAGTCAGTAGCTACCAGCTCCATGTCTCTGCCCAAGCTGGGGGAGAACAGAAAACTTCCAGCGAACACACGCCACACGCCGGCCATTCTCCAAGAGCACTGTTTGCTTCCTCCTCACAGCCACCCTAAGAAGTGGTCAGAGAAGCCAAGGTGCTGAGACACGAAGACAGCTCTTTCTGGCTCCAGAGCCCAAGCAACTGCCGTGAAAGGGCAGAAACTGGCTCTGAAAGGATTCGTTGTAAAAACACAAACGTGCCAGATGTTGCTCCACTTTTGTTTTAAGGAAAACACCCTGTAGTATTTCCTCACGTAGGAATGGCTCCCAGCAGACAGAACAAGGAGAGAGTTTCAGCTGAAGCTCAACATAAAACAGTAGTCAGGTAACAATGGCAGTTTTTAAGCTGCTGTAGAAACGGGAGATGTCGGCGGGGCTGATTCCCCTCGCTGACAGCCAGACAGCCCTTTCTGGGGCTCCCAGGAATAATTCTAGAGGAAAGCTTTCTTTCTCCTCTTTATAACAGGCTTGCATGAGGCTGCTGTGCTGAAGTCCCTCTCACAGCCACTAGCATGCAGCCTCATTACTTAATTGCATGACTGGCAGGATCCCTTCCAAGTCATTTCAGCAGCTCTCTCAGGTAAATTACACAGCACCGTCATCTAAATCCATTTAGCAAAATGAGAATTTGTTCGCCCCACAAACAAGAGAGACAAAGCAAGGCCCAGGCCCCATGCCTACCTAGATTGCAGTAACAACGTGGCCTTCTCGTTGAAGAAAGGGGCAAGCAGGTCCATGAACTCGCCTTCCTCCAGGCTCTGGTCTGCAGGGCAGCCAGGCTTGCGGGCTCCATCGTAGTCTACCACACTGCAATCGGTGCGTCTTAAATACCCATTTTTGCAGCCCCCTTTGGAGCAGTCCTCAGTAATCTGCAAATCAAAGTATTTGGTCAAATAATGGAGGAGAGAGAAAGGATAGAAACAGAGAGTGAAGGAGTGAGTGCAAGTTAGCCAGAGAGGAAATGAGGGGCTCGGGCACAGGGGTCCACACGCTGTCTGTAGGGCACCCATGCTCTGGCAAGGTGTTCACAAAGCTGTCTGCATCACTTCTCCTCACCCTCAGTTTCCTCCTCTATAAAATGTGAATACTAATGTCACTTCCCAAGGTGACTAGGAGAACCAAAGGAGAGGAGTGACTCATCTAAGTGCATGGCACAATATCTCACCCACTACAGCATGCTTCGCCCACCCCACGGCCCACTCCATGGGAGGTTTTCCTAAGAAGAGCACAGGACCCATGCCATTAACAATGCTCTGGACACTTACACATACTTCTGCAATGTATTCTCCCCATTAGACAACAGAAAGTCAACTTGCTCTTTACAGACACATCCTAATTAATGTAACTTTGATTTCTCTCATTAGAAAGGTAGAGAGTTCCTAATTCCCATGGAGTTATTTACAGATCCACTTTCTCGGGTCACTGAGGGTCCCGGGAGTGGTACCAAGGATGCATCTAGTTAAAGCCTGTGATGGGCATGTCTTGAGGTACTGTAGTTAGCATCCTTTCTCCTCCTTCCCAAAGCTGTAAATTTCTTCTACCAATCTATAAATAAATCCCCTTGACTTCATTACTGCTGGTGTTATACACACTAGCCATCACACCCCTCTCTCAACACTTGTAAAATGATTAAGTTTTTAAATGGAAGACAAGACCCACACAAATGAGCTGTTATTTATAAGGTCCTGTTTGCCACTAATCTAGTTATTAAATCCATCTAAATAAGCAACCTCCCAAGAAAGAAAAGTCTAGAATATAACAAAAACAGTAACTGCTTTATTTACTGGGCACTTAGTACATACCTTTCTATTTAACTACCACAAAAATGCTAATAAGAATTATTATCTTCATTGATGGGGAAACAGAGGTAGTGACCAAGACTCAAAATCAGATCTGACTCCAAAACCCCAACTTCTAACTGCTTTGCTCTCCATTCTAATGATTTTTCATTTATGACCCCATGAACTTGAACACCTTGAAGGCCACAATCTGCAGCCTCCTATCTCCCACCACATCCCAGTCTTTAGGGTCCTTTCAACCTTGGAGAGTGTTTGCTCCAAATGTTCATCACCAGTGAGTGTGACTACAGAAACATTAACATTCTACGTGAACAGAGTCAAATTCTCATCAGTGCCCAGGTGACACTAAACTGGGTTTCAGATCACGAGATTACAGGAGGCCCCGAGGAAGGGAATTTGGTTCTTGCAGTGGCTCCTTACTGCGATCAAACGATCTCGAAGTTCACAGCAGTCCAGAGACAAGAGTTCTTGTCCAGATTTGTCAATGACTTACTCTGTGCCCTGGCTAAACCCTCTCCCCATAGGCCTCAGTCTCCAATGCACACAACGAATGGGTTGGGTGAGATCTCTAAAGATCTGCCCAGGTCCCACGCCCAATGCCCATCATTCTCCAGTCACAGCCCAGTTTTTATTGGCAACTCCATGTTTGCTCACTGTTTCATGACTGGACCGAACACCCTATCCGTAAGTTCTGAGAAGGAAGAGACCCTGTCTCTTTGCTCTCCACAGGCACACGGCTGGCACGCGATACAGGAGGAATGAACAGAAAACCCAGTGGAGTCGTTCTGGACTGGAAGGCTGGCACAGGCACAGACAGGGGCAGAGAGAATAAGAAGGTAACTGCCGTGTTCCTACCTTGTCACTCTGCTCCAAATGCTGGTCACTCAGGGAATTATTTTCGTCATCCTCTCCAAGTTTGACTGTGTTCTCGTCTTCCTTGCTAGCTGGAAGCTACATGGTGCATGGAATGGTGTGAAAATGCAACCCAAAAAAGGAGGCAGCATGAATATGTATGAATAAGTCAGTGATGACTTTTTATTTTAATGCAAAACAAAAAAACAAACCAAAAAAAGAGGCAGAAACAAATGCCAAAGCCATGAAATAAAAATTAACCAAAGTTAGAGTTGCTAGTTCTAGCAATCACATTCAGCTGCTTGGGATCAGGCATAATTAAAGGACAAATTTCCCAAGAAATGACTAGAGCCATTTCCCCCTGCCCCTGCACAGCCTTCGCCGAGCTGCTGTAAATTGAACATGCTGTCTGTTGTGCTGCTGCCACTCCTGCCATTGCTAAATTCACTTCTAGATTATATAAAAGTAGCAAGATTCTGGAGAATAGCTATTGATGGAATTGAAAATATCAAATAGCGAGAAAGTAGAAAATGAAATTCATGGTGTGGCTGATTTATGCATCATCCCTCCTATTTAGTACAGGACGTAACCCTCCTTTTGACTGTCAAACGTCTGAGATGGACAGTCCCAGCAACACTACCATTTTGCTGACAAAAAGCGCTCATCGCTAATAAGCAGGGTATCAGGCTTACCTGCCGATAACTTGGTGCTTTTGAAAATGAAGGACAGTTATTTATTAACAGTGCATAAATCCCTAATGCTTTATAGAACTATAAATCCCAAAGGTTCTCCATTCTACAGAATGGACAGTACAAAGCTCTCAAGAGGGCCAGATCTTAGGTCTCTGGAAAAGTGACAATTCTAGTCATGGGAAACCTGGATTAATCATATAAAAACTGAGAGAAAAGGTGGCCACAAAAGGGAGAGAATCGGTCAAAGCAGTTTCAAAAATTATACCAAATCCCATCTTATCCAAGTGCTCAAACCACACACTACATGCTGGGTCACTTGCTGGGCATGTGGTACACATGAGGGTCTAGGGTTCTTTTGCCATAACTTTATTGTATAAATTACTACATTTGGTTATTACCCTCATAATTCTCCCAGCCCCACTTAAATTTTTGTGATCTTCTTTTAGAACAAACCCTTGTTTAAGAAGAAGAAAAATAAAACATAGCAACTAACTTCAGAAAGTCATTTTATACAAAACATGCCAGGATTAGAACATATGCCACTCAACTACATCCAAATCTGCAATCAAGATCAAACGGAACCTATAATCACAAATCAGATCTTACCATGCTAACGATGAAGCGATAAACAGACTTAGCATGTCTCAGTATACTTACGAAGGCACAGAAGTTTCTAAGTATGACTGAGGAACTCTCTTCCACTATTGGTTTTCCTCTCATTATTAAAACATTCTCAAGTGATACAGATCAACTAGGACTATTAAACTTGTTAGTAAGAGTATAAAATGTTAAACTACTATGAAAAAAATATCAACAATTTCTTATAAAACTCATAACCTTATAACCCAGGAATTCTCCTCCTAGGTTTCATCAAGAGAAGTGGAAACATATGTTCACATAAAGCTATGTATATAAATGTTCATATCAGCTTCAATCATAATATCCCAAAACTGGAAACAATCTGAATGTCCATCAACCACAGAATGAATAAACAAACTAATATACTCCAACAATGGAACACAGTATACTTAGCAATAAAAAGGAACAAACTGCTGATTCACGTAACAAAATGGATAAATCTCAAAAACATTATGCTGAGTGAAAAAGCATGATTCCATTTACATGAAGGTCCAGTATAGGTAAAACTAATCCATGGTAGAATAAAATTAGAAGAGTGGCCAGGGGTGAGGGTGGGAACTGCCTAGAAGGGACACAGTCTTGACAGGGGTTTGGGTTACAGAGGTACCTACAAGGTCAGACAAGTAATTTCGCGAACTCATCCTAGAAAAAGTGCTACACACCTCATTGCTGAGTGTCACTATGGTCACCTTCACAATACTCCCCTGGAAAGTTATGTACCAACGTCAGAGCCTGGTCCACCCTTCAAAGCAATTTTGGAACTCTTTTTCTGGAACGGCCATCAGAGCTGTCATCGTACCTAAAATCTGACAATTAAGTTCGCGAACTTGCTGCCATGTGCTTAGGTTGGCAACACTGTACAAACAACTTGGTAAGGTGTCATAACCTTGGCAAGGTATGATGACAGCTGTGAGGGTCATTCCAGAAAGAGTTCCAAAACTGGGTGCACTATGCGCTGGCGTCAGTGCACAGCTTCCCAAGGGGAGTGCTTCAAAGGTGACCATAGTGATAATTCAGCAATGAGGTATGCAGCACTTTCTGTAGGATAAGTTCACGAAATTAACTATCCAATCTCATACATTTGTAAAACTTAGCAAATGACTTACGATTTCATTTCATTGTACATAAATTTAACCTTAAAAGAAAACAGTAACTATATGCATAGTAAAGATAAACAAGTTGAAGCATCCAGGGGGAATTGTACTGATGTGTGTACATTAATGTATCAAAAAGATAAGCCAGAGTGATGCTGGGCAGGTGGGAGATGCTAATAGCATCTAGGTGGTGAGACTACCCTGAATATCATCAAATACAAAAACCACTCTTGTATGTCGACTCTCAATCATATTTTTCTATAATATATAAATTAATAACCAGTAAAAATACATACAAGGAAATAGGGAAAACCTCATTAGAGGTTTTTCAAATGCACTTTAAAACAGAAGAGTGGCTGCTCCTGGTCTTCTGGTTGGTTGGCTGGTGGTTAAGGGAACGGCCCGCATGTGGGGAGTGAGCCATGTGGGAGCAGCCGGGGGGCATTCACACCACAGCGGCCTTTTGGGAGATGAACGTGACAAAGCACCGTCAAGGCCCTCCCACTCCTTACACGCTTTTGGCGAATGAGAAGTTGTAGGCGGAAGGTCCACGACAATAAACGTAGGCCCGTTTTATACCTACATCTATCTATACTTTTGACCTAGTAATTACATATCTGAGAATAGAGTCCAAGGAAGAGAATCCTAAACTCAGAAAGAAAACCGAGTCCAAAAGACACTCATCAGGTCACTTAAAATAGTGACTCACTGGAACCCACCTGCAGGTCCAGCAACAGTGAGGCAGTTAGTTAAATCTTGGTGCCTTCAGAAGATGAAATAAGATGCTATAACGTAACAGCGGTTGGAAAGAAAAGAAGAAAGAAAACCGTCTCTATATATATTGTGGGCATGCACTGTACATATACGCAAATAGAGAAGACTCCAAAATGTTAGTTGACTGTTTTAAAGTGACAGGATTAGGGGTAATTTCTTTTCCCTGCTTTATAAGTGTTAGGTAATACTGTGGGTTAATTAAATATTAGAGAAAAAATACCAGTCTTAAAAACACAAGGTATGTTTGGCTTTTTCCTCCTTTTCTGGTTTACAGGCTCCTAGAGAGTAGGAACAGTGCTCGGCCCCCACCCTGCAAGCTCTGCTGCTCAGAAAAGGCTGTTCCCACCAATTTCTCGTCGGAGAACCTCACGCACTCCCAGGGGCGGCAGCCACCCCTCCTTGCCAGCATGCCCCCAGCTCCCGTCCTGTCCCATTCCCGGGGAAGGTGGCCTGAGGAACCTGCTGCAAAGGACCAGGCTACTCACAGGCAGCGCATCGAATCGAAGTGCAATCTGACAAATGACTCAATCTGAATCAGCTGGCACTAAGATCGCAGAGTGGGAAGAAGAGACGGCCTCTGCTCTCCAAAGGACATCATGGGACATTTAACAGATTTTTTCAAAGGGCAAATGAACAAATAAACTTGCCATTTACAACCCAAATAAAGTAGGTGAAGAATGATTTGCTTATTAAAAATGCTGCCTTGGAGAAAGCAAGAGACTTCTTTCTCCCTAAATGGACTGCAGATATTCTTGGTTTTCAAAATTATCTGTAGCCCTGGAGGCTAAGATCAATAATATTCTGTCTCTCAAAGACAGCAGATGGCCCGAGTGCAGCCTAAATACCTCTCAGCATTTCCCACTTTGACAGTGGGAGGAGACAGCTTAAGGCTGACAAATCTTTCTCAGAAATGATGTGGCAATGAGACCTCCATTCAACCTGGCATGCCAGGCTGAGTTTAAGACAACGCTAACCAAGAAGATTCCAGAAGACCCAAGTACAAAAAGGCCTTGCTGCGTTTCATGGCGAGAACAGCTCTAGTCTTCTGAAAAAGGTTAACAGACACATGGAGCGAGGCTCTTCCTATGGGAGACTTAGGCCAAGTTAGCAGCTAAAGGGAGGAAATGAGAAACTCCTCTTCGCTGTCACAACTCCATGGTGCTCTACTGTGCAGCATGGGCGACGAACGGAGAAAATCAGAGACCACACATCACAAAGATGAGCAGAGACCTTTCCCTGGGGCAGAACCAACAGAGAGGGCCTCTCACCCTCAGTACACAAGCCAAGCACACCACACGCTCTGTAATGCCCATCGCAGAGACGCTGCGATTTAACCTTGCAGGGCCCTGTCCGACTTTCAAACGCCACCAGCAGGAAACTCCCATAGCCGGGAGCCTGCACTGGCAGGCCCATGGGACTGCTTCCCTCTTGCCCTGCTCTCTGTACATGACAGAGGGAGAACCCAGGCACGTGGGGGGAAGGAACAGCACATAGCCAGTCAAGTCCAGCACTCCAGATGCCATGAGAGTAAGAGGAAACACAAAATTCAGGGGTTTAATATAGAAAGTAAATGAAAAATGTGTTTGCTTGTTTGCTTTCCAATGTTAATGAATTCATTAATGCTGCATCTACACTACCCAAGTTCTAAGGGTGACATGGCAACTGTCCAGCTGCCTCCGAAGACCACACCAATCATCCAGATGTTCCATCTGCAGCACAGAGCCCAGGACCAGACTTGGGGTCAAAAGCATCACAACACAGCCAATGTGTCCATGCAGATGTGACCCAAACTTGAGAAAGCCTCCAGACAAACCTGTTGACCCAACCAGAGCAAAGGAAATTTCAACAGAGACTGCTCAGGACAGACGCAGTCTTGAGAAATTTGGGGGGCTGTTATTATTTTGTAATTGCACATGACAACAAGAATTATTTCCTCTTACCTCTGTTTGTTTTACTGACTCAAGTCTGTCATCCCCCTGGAAACCCATGCAGGAGAGATCAAAAATGGTTTTCTTCAGGTGCTGGTTGTCTGTATATAGTTCCTTCACGAGCTGTATAAGGTCGCCAACCTAGGAGGTGAGAGCAGAGACAGGACTGGACACCCAGAAGCAGACGTCAGCTTCCCAGGGCCACTCCCCTGGGCACAGACCTTCCTCTTAAGCAGATCTTCCAACGTTCTACTTATGGAGAATCAGGAGGCCTGATTGTAGTCTTCAGCTGACCTGGGTACATGCCCATATTCTCATCCCAGAGCCACCACTCCAAGGCAGAGGGATCCTGGGCAAGCCACCTAAGCTAAGCCTCCATTTCCTCACCTGTGGAATGGGTTACTGGGAGAATCAAACACAGTCATGGTCACAGAGCACTACAGTCCTTGGTACAGTCTAATGGCAGCTCATGCTATCTGTGCCTTGGGAGGAAATCCCCAAGACTGGAGTTTCTGAGACTGTGTCAGAGCCTTATTTTATAGCACTGACCTACTTTGTACACCTATCCAGTAATCTCTGTAATAATAATAAGTTTTCAATCACAAAGCAATTTCCAGTTACTAAAGTGCTCCCACAAGCTTTTGTCAACCATTCCTTACAAAAATCCTGAGGAGGTGGGCAGGCTAATGTGACTGTCACTTTTTTACAAAGAGGAACCTGAGATACAAAGAAATTCATTGCCCCAGGTCCTGCAGCTGAGGGTGTCTGGAGAATTAAAGGACATGTAACAATGGCCAAAGTGCCTAGTTGAGTGGGAAGAGGTAGAGCCAGGCCCGAAGCTGAGATCTTGGGACTCCCAGCCCTGAGCTCCTCCTTAAGGCACAGGTCTTGCTAGGCCAGGTACATAAGCAACGGAGCAGACACCACCTTCATTCCCTGCAAGCTTCAAATCCCAATGGCCAGGAATTTTCCAAAGACTCCATCATGGGGTAATCATTAGTTTTTCAAATAAAGGGGGAAATCCCACCCCGACTACACATAACAGATGTCCAATACACCAAAACATGAACGCAAATTGGACCCAACCCTCAAGGTTACAGAAACATTCTGATTCTATAAACACAAAGCGCTGAGCAATCAAACCACATCCTGCCCTTAACACAGCCACAGGAGGTACTAGCAGCAGCTCTTATCAGCCCCATTTCATCTTCAAAAATTAACAAGTGCCTCAGTGCTCTTCGCTTTGCTCCTCTCAAAATACTGAAATCCTTATAGTTCTCCTATTTCTTACTTCTGTACCTTACCCCTGCTGTTCTCTTTCTCTGCTGAGAAGGCCCTCTACCCAAACTCCTATTCATCCTTCAAAACCCACCTCTGCTATCTCTTGCACAATCGGCCTACTACAGCAACCCTTGCACTCCACATTGCAACTCCTTATGTACATGTCTGTCCATTCTATCGGAATGTCAGTTACTCCAAAACAGAAATTGAGTTGGTGATACATGTATGATAATTTTACAATAAAACACAATCTCCTCTGAGAAACACTAAACCACTCTAACCAGACCAACGATCAAGAAACTGAAAAAACCTTTCCAGTTTTAAAAAAAAAGATTCATTGATCAAACCTGGACCTTTATTCTTTCAAAAAGTATCTATTATCTCCCCATACGTATGCCAGCCATTGAAACAGAACATAATCCCTAACGTGAAGGTGTTCACAGCCTAGCAGAGGATACAGACAAACAGCCAGGTAATTACAGGTCTGCATGAGAAGGGAATCAATGTGATTAGGTATAAGAAGAGACACAAATGGCCTGAGGAAAAGGTGGTTAACTCCTCACGCAAGGACTGGCGAGCACTTCCCAGGGCAGACGGAGCCTGGGCGGGGTCCGCCAGCCTGACACGTGGTGTGCCACACACAGGGAGCACACCAGGTAGCACACACAAAGATGGGCAGGGAGGAGCAAAGGGGCAGGGAGGACAGGAGAAAGGAGAGGAAGGGGCTTTCAGAGTCTTACCCCTCCGATCAGGAATCCTAGAGACAACAAATAACCAACAAAGCACTGAAACTTATAGGCCAAT